>VWZD01001041.1:257604-307106 GCA_013396695.1 Sakesphorus luctuosus | reverse complement strand
ACAGGAAATCTTAATCGAACTCCCATTACAAAAAAAAAATTTAAAAATCACCTGTTCTTCTATTCACTTAAAGGAAAATCCATTTGCAGTTTTAGCAGTGTAAGGTTTCAAAATGTCACCACAGATATGTTCTTTCAGGCACCTCAGTGATACTGACTTGTTTTATCTGACTGTATACTACTCATCCAATATAAAAAAATTCTCCACAACACCAAGTACAGTTTCACTTGAGAAGCAGTGTTTTTCCAAAAGTTGCAGAGCATCCATGAAGAGGCTTCTGAGCAATATTGTAAAAACAATGCCCAAATTACTCTTTATGGAAACATTCACTGGATCTATTAACATTTCACTCAGTTTCCAAAATATTTTGACAAGACAAAAGCTCCTGAAAATATCTGGCTGTTAGAAAGAACCTAGAAGCAGAAAAGTTNTGTTAGAAAGAACCTAGAATCAGAAAAGTTTGATTTGCTTTTACATTTTGAAGCAATTTAAAAAAGCAGGAGTGCTCAATGCATCTTTCCCCACGTCAATAGATCTGTCAACAATTTTTTTGGAGAAAAGCTCTTTTATCTCTGAACTTTCGAAAAAGAGTCACAAGATTTGACAGAGATATCCAGACATCATCAGATATCAGGTCTTGGAAATGTAGCTTTCATTCTTTAAGCACATTTTGAATAATTACAACTATGGACAGCCAAGCTCAATAGTACAGCTGTGCAAAAAAATAAATCAATCTAGACGAGTGCAAGACTTAATACAGGCTGTCTTTTATGTAACGAAACCAAACCTCATGACATAAAGGTGATAGATGAAAAAACTGGCAGTCAAATGGAACCATCTTTTTTATTGGTCAAGTTTTTTGCACTTTAGTCCAGTGAAATCACCTACCAGCTTCCAGCCAGACAGGAGACCCACGAAAGAAGAGAAGACATGTAAGAATTCTCAAACAAAACGCTACAACGTGTCTCCCTGTCTCAAGGAAGAAACTGTATCTAGAACTACACAAGGAACAGCTAAGACAGCAGCACTGATCTTTAAAACCTTCACTTATTTGTATGGAGGAGTTGTGAACAAAAGTGAAATTTTCAGTCATTGAGTACTTAGTTGGGCAAACATTCTGAAGGAAAAAACAGTCATGCTTTATTTTCACTAACTATAACTATTAACTCTTATTTTCTTTAATTAAGGCTTTGTGCTCTCTCCAGTAATCCAACTGAGAAAAGCAGGAAAGCCTTAATCATTAATTACTTAATCAGTTCAGTAAGTGTTCTACATCAGATAAATGAACCTTCACAGTTCCAATGCAACCAAAAGATTTCAGTTTTTATTCTAAGAAATACTGAAGTTTCACATGCAATTTGCTGGAGAGAACAGAGATATAGTACTAGGTAAGTGACATGCAAGTATATAAACACACACAGAATAAGACTGGAAGAAAAAAGCATTGCTTTAAGAAATCAGTGTTTCATTCATAGAACACTTGTAAATTGTAGAATTTTTGCCTATACCTAACACAAAACAATAACGGGGGGCAGGCAGTGTTGGGATTAGTCGGTCAGGTCATATATAACTGCATAATTAAATCAAAAAAGTAAGATTTCATGTAATATAAGTTATTAAACCTTGTATGGTATGAAAGCACATGTACCATGTTTCTCATTTTAACTACAAATCTACTACTATCAACATGATATGGTATTAGAAAAACTACATTTCTTTTCAAATAAAGTTTAGTTACAAAACAAAGCCATGAAGACATGAAAAGCCACGATTATAATTGCAAACCAAAACATATGCCTGACAAACTATTTAATTACACAATCCATAAAAAAGTGTCTATCTTATGTTAATTGGACAATAGAAGGGATATAAGCCTTTTTCATTTTTTCCTTTTCTAGCTCAGATTTTTCAGTTGTCATCTCCTGTATGACAATTTATTCAACCTGCACATTGGATTAGGCAAGGATTTCCAAAGCATTTGCATGTTAGCTAGCATTTACTTCTCACTTACTTGTCCAGCATTGTAGGATCATTTAAAAAGTGTTTTGACTCAAAAGTAGTACTGTTGACAAAGAAAAAAAAAGAGCAACAAGTTTGATCACATTAAGCAACTCATCAATGAAACACAGGAAGAGCACCTGGACAGAATCTAAGTGCCAGCTATGGCTATTTCAAATTAAAGTTCACTAAGTGGTCCATGAAGAGCAGCCTTCTTCCTCTGATCCTCAGCTCCCACTGTGGTGTGAAAATGACATAAGCTGGCAGTTTCCCTGGTCTACAGAAAGTAATACTCACACTCTTAGCCTGACCTTTCTCTTAGAAGAAAACAGTCAGGCCTTAAACGCTTTCTGAAAGGGGAGGACAATATATCAAGGTATTATCATAGCTATTCATTCTCCCTTCCCTAAACCTTTAACCTCTTTGAGGCTTCATCAGTTGCTATAATTGTGAACCTTCAACCAAATTTTACAAAGAAGTTTAAGCACACATTGACTGTATGCAAAGGGCTAACTACACACCCACATTCCTCAGACACAAAACACGTCCTTAGAATTAACACAAAATACAATGTGTGTCTTCTGGGTAGTGTATCTCAGTAGGAAACTCCCTTTTTTCACTTTGTCTCCCTTTGAAGCCTGTGAAAAGCAGTGATACAGACATCAGACTCCTCGCTGTTAAAAAGAATTAATTCACACCACAATTCTGTTCAGTAAGTTGAGTCTGCAGTGTTCTTTCCTAAGGATATTAATCTTTCTAAAAGCATTCTTGCTCTTCTTCACTGTTACCATCTAATAGCAGTAATTACTTCTTGTTCTGTGTTATCAGATGTCACAGGTATTAAATGACTTTTTTGTATCATTGGATTGAAGTATCTAAAGAAGATTTTCTTTAAGAAGCAATCACTGACAAAAGGAAGCACAAGAGCTCTGGTTTATATAGGTACATTTGCAAAGACAGATGCTGAAGATGTACCCACAAACATAAACAGTCATTAAGGAGGTCAGAAAACTGCAGCTGCAGAGCTAAGTGCACATCCATTCTATATATGCACTCCTGCCTAAACATAGTAACTTAGAGGCTACATTCACATGCCAACCCCCTACATTATGTAAATGATACATTTAATAACCGAAGGTAACAGAATTACCAGTCTTTAGCAGATCAGTTTGGATTTTTGTTATAAGGGAACTACAATGCCATCTTTATATATGGGAGATCATGACTAGAAGACAAAAGGGGCTCCTAAGGACTATCCAGAAGCATAGCAGAAAATAAACATTAGGATTTTTTATTATATATATGCATTGACAGTGTATCTTCATCAATTGAAATTTAATCACCTTTTTACAATTTAGAGGAAAAGGCAGGTTTTGGGGTAGTTAAGCCATGTATCATCAATACCATGAAGCCAACCTATCAGTTATAATAGCTCCTATAAAATACCAGAGTGAAATTGCAATAAGCCTAGAAAATGGGCTACAAATCCCAGATATGTTCAAGCAAGCACTGAACCAAAAATAAAAATAGGTAGATAGGAAACCAGAACTAGAGAGCATTCATCTAATTCACGACCACTAACACAGAGATCACAGGCCAAGGTTTTAAAGCATCTTATTCAGTTCCAAATGGAAATTACTGGACAGAGACTTCAATTATAAAAACCTTTACTCTTCAAATAGACTTAAATTTCTAGAAGTTCCTTTCTATTCTCTCCACATGTAATAACTATTACACTTCTCAGAAGTACTTTATGTTGTTTAGGCAAACTAAAATTTGAAAACATTTAGTGCTCTCAAATAATAAAGAGCATTCATGTTGCAGTATTTATTGTCCTTGCCCATGTTTATTACACCTGATAAAGAATCTTCCACATTTTCTTCCTCTTCCAAACACTATGCTGAGAAGAAAGGAACAGACTGTGCTAAAATTAATATATTTGAACGTTTTAATTCAAAAAGTCAAACCTCTCTTCTCACGCCCTCCTCCAAAGAAAAAAATCCTAAATATTCATTAAAAACTTATTTTAGAAAAAAGCTATGGCAAAATACAATTACTGGACTGTACAAAAATGCAAGGACAGTTGAAATTTTTTTCCTTCACTTATAAACATTGCCCCTAGAGCTCAAGGCACTAAACCCCCCCCTCAAATATCTCATTCATAGTTACAGCCTTAGAATAGGCTCAGTCCAAAGAAATGCGTGAGGTTTGTGACAGGTGCATCACTAACTTGCTCAAAATTTTTTGTATATATCCTTTTCCCTTGACCATACAGATGTCAACCAAACAAAAGAGAATAAGGACACATCTTTCAAAGCAGATTTTTCAGAGAAAAAATGTAAAATAAATCCAATTTGTATCACAACGCATCCCAGACATTTTCCATTATCAGTAAAAACTTTGGTTTTATTTTGATTTCAAGAGAAGAGAAATATGTTTTCATATAGACATAAAATATACACTGAAAATGTTAAACACACACACACCTGCAACGAAAACCTCTTCCTTCATTCAGTTCAAAACAAATACTGACCAACAGTATCTTTCTGCTATTTGACTACACGCAAGTATTTCATTACAGAGAAAAACAAGCAAACACACATTCCACTACCTCCTACACCACGAGGGAACAAACATGAGAGGAACACAGTTTTTTATAAAAACCTCTCAGAAAAGTTCACATTGGCTTACAATGATGAAAACACCTACCAGTGCATTCTGGTTCCCTGAAGCCTTTTTTATGTTTCTTGCTGGCATTCCATGAAGATGACTACATCTACTCTGGAAACCTACAAAAAAGAAGTATGGATTGATTTAAGAATACTTCCTACACCACTGAAACAATAAAATTCCCCATTACATACCAATCTATAAATATGAACTCAGTTAAATAAAAATATCCTATTATTATCAAACATTGTACTGTTGGAAACAAAGAATGGGAAAAGTGAGGGAAAGTATAAGTTGTAATGAAAATTAACCTTTCTGCAGCTATTCATACTGCCATGCTGGCTCTATGCACAGTTGGCTGCACAAGCAGAACATACTGAACTGCAGTAGGAAAGTGATTTTTGCATCAATTACAACTTCATTAGCACTATAAAATGTTAAACCTCGCAAATCTGCAGAGAGGAAGTCCTCAAAACCAATTCTAAACATCTAGAAAAGAAGTCTTACAAAATAATTCCATCCAGTTAGTGTGCAGAATAGTTTAAAAGCAATATGACCGCTCCTTACATAGAATTTCAATGTGAAAGGAGATCCTTGTGACAGAGGAAAGGCAGAACAAAGTTCTTTGGCAGCAAGCTGAGGTCTGACAACTTCAGTCTTTAGACAAGAGTGGGTTTCCAGCTGTACATGCAAGCTAATGCTGGTAGAACTTACCACTGGTTACCCTGGATCCAAAGTTATCTGAAGTGTTTTAAAGGACTAAAGAACAAGGGTATTTTCTAAGTTACAATCTCAATCCTTGCTCTAAAGGCACCCTTTCCTCTTTACAAACACTACAGCCTGACCACAAAGCAAAGCAAAGCAGATGGTCACAGTAGTCTTTCCAGCCTTAGAATTAATAAACTTGTATAGAATTCTATACATTATCACAGAAATCAGGAACAGAATGGATTATCTAAATTCACTTTAAATAATGCATAATATCAAAGTAAAGTGTTTGACACGTTCTTGCTTTCTAATATTTGACTTTTTTCTGAATTATTTCAAATCAAATAGTTCAAGGAAACAAACTGGAGACTCCAAGATCTTGTCCACATTTACACACTTTGTGTAACTCACAGATATATTTCTACTGTACCCAAGGGATTCTACAGCTTGCATTTGCTTGAGTGGCTACTTACCTCTCCTCCCTGAACGGGACATAAGAGGGAATGTACCAGTTAAGATACTTTCAAAGACTGGATCAGGCAATTCTCTCTCCAGTTCTGTGGAATCTTCTTGCTCCCACCATGGAATGATTCCTGTAATTCCACATGCTCCACCAGATTCATTTTCATGAAACCAATCACTTTGCTCATCATCACCTGTGTGAGGGCAGTATCGCCAAGTCCCCCAGAAAAGAGGGAGGAGCAGAGAAGATAAAAATTACACGTTACCATCAATAAATACTCTGACAGGATTATTATTTCTTTTGCTTTATAGTTGTATGACAATTACTCCTATATAGCAGTTCTATTTGGAAAATGTTTCTCAACAGCATGACAAGCATTGCCATCAATGAAACATCATAAAATGTAATGTTTTAAAACCAATTTACAATAGTGAAAACAATAATAAACTAGCTAATCCCTTTGGCAATAACTGGGGAAATCCATTTAAGTTACTGCACTTTACATATTAACAAAAAACAAGCCCTAATCTCCTGCAGGGAATTAAAAGGTATAAAACTGAAACTAGTTCTTTGCAGCTGATAATGGTATATAATTAGCTTAATTTCATGATTTGTATGGCTAGTAAAAGGGGAAAACAATCATGAACAGATGTGACTAAATGAAGTTAATCTGATTAAGTTCATTTAGAAATAAGTTTTGAAAAAGTTGATTTTAAATGAAAACTGACAGTATCATGTCATTGAGAATTATACTGCATTATACCACAAAGCTGGTCATTTTTACTGACAGTATTTTTAGACGTAGTATTTAAATACCTGGATTTTAAGCAAAAAATAAGACAAGACTGAAAATCTGATCTTAAAATTAGCTCATAAACACACTGGCAACTAAAAATAAATTGTTATCTTTATTTAAAACATGTTCTTTCATACAAAAAATGTAGTTTCAGAAGATCAGAAAATGTCTTCAAAAGACACAGTAAATTTCCCTTCCTACACTCAAAAATGAAATTTTAAGTATGTGCATACAAATAGGGCAAGTAGTTCAAGAAAATACAGAATAATGAAGTCTCTTCACTGGTCACTTGTAGGTGAAATGTGATCCTTACAACTCTAATGATCACTACTAAAACCAAAATTAGCAGAGGCTAGACAACAGGAACTTTTAGATGGAGGAAGGGAAAAACAGAGATGAAAAGAGATATATAGGTCAAAATAAGATTTAAATTTCTTCGCATTCCTGAAGCATTTCAGATTACTCTCCCTATCCATTCTCATCCTCATTTATAGCTATGACATTTCACAAAGGTGTTCACCATTAATTCTATCCTCATTTTGTCACAGGGCTCTTTGGAGAATGTCTAAGAGTACTGAACAGGGACAGTGGTGGTGGTGGCAGAAGGAGAATTACACCTTTTCACTAGATTGATCTGTGGTTCAGAATGAAGTTTGAAATACTTTGTTCTGATTTCCAAACTTTTATGTAGATAGACTTTGTCTGAATATTTTGTCATGAGAGCTCTAGACATCTTGACTAATAAGAAATATTATCATGAACTCAAAAGTAGTCTTATTACACACAATTAATCTATGAAAGTAAGTATAGAATTCTAAAGTTCTTTGGGGAAAAAAGGATAAAATTACCTTTCCTTTTGGTGCAATAGGAACAGTAGTATGTTAAGCAATTATTTCTCAAGACATCTTAATTGTTATGCTATTATACACTTCCCTAAGGACTTTTGTTGATTACTACCAAAGGTGGACTAAAGATCTGAACCTTTTTCCCATGACAGCAGAACCCAGGTATACCTGGTCTTTGGCTTCCTTGTCTGTGCACTTTAAACAACTCTGAATCCTCTGTTTTAAATCACATTATCACCTTGAGGCGAGGATAAACCTATTACTACTATTCTTATCCAGGTGAGAGCACACACAGGCATTTTGTTTACCAGTTGCACCACCTTGAATGGATGCCATTTTCAAAAAGAATCAGGGAAGGCCACTGCATTTAATCATATCCCCACCTCATATACATAGGCAATAAAACACAGGGTGCTCCCAGCTCAAGAGTTTGGTAACCAAATACTTGGATTTTATCCTCCTTAATTTGCAGCTCTCAAAAGGCAGCACAGTAATCATGACAAATGTAATCTTAGAAGAAATAAAATTCAAAGCAACATTTTTGACTTCCAAAGATTCACTACACTGTCCTTTGCTCTTAGGGATGCTGATTCAACACAGGACTACAGTAAATTATCATATTTTTCCAAGATACAGGAAAAGTAAAAAGATCTCCAGATCTCCAGAAGTTGAGCCCATGCATTCTCCGAAACAAAAATTTAAAATACATCAAACTTGTTTGTATGTAATGCTAATTCTTAAAGGAATTACTTCAAAGTCATTTACATTCAATTCTAACTGTACTCATCACAGAATCACAGTATCAGAGAATGTTAAGAGGTTGGAAAAACAATTTAAGGCTCAGAAAAGTCAACTTCAATCCTAAAATTTCAAGGCCAGTTTTTCACTTAATTTATTTAGCTACTTTTAAGCTTTCCTCTCTACCTAATTACTGTTTCCCTAATTTTCACTCTATATTATTGAGTATACATATTTATCTAATTACTACACCATGTTAATTTACTTGCCTTCTTCTTTAAGAAGTTTAGAGAATGATATACATGGGCTTCTGGTGGTTTCTCTATTGACACAGACACCATTTGCATCACCATCATTTTCATGTTCAGAAAAGCTTCAGCTCAATCTTATTTTAGCTAAAGCAGCGCAGGACTATAACAAATCATGTTCCCACTGCAAATTGAGATTTTTTTACCCCTCTTTTCAGTTTCATTTCAAAATGTTCAGACCACCCTTAATAGCAGTAGGTGCATGGGATTGCCTGTAACAACCACAACATACTTGTGACAAGAGTTTGGCATCAGTGTCCTATAAGCATCCCTTGATCCTGTGCTGCTCTGCGCTCCATCAACCCACACGCAAGGAGCAAAAGCACACGGCCTCTGTGAATAGCCTAGGATTCCAGTCTCACTTCCACAGCCAGGGTACCTCCTTCTAGGTAAAAAAATCCCATTGCTAACAGCTGTAATAATCATTTGGAGACATCAGGCGATTCACTGTAACACACATACAAGGAGTTGGAGGAAAGCAGAAGCTTAAGGTACCCATTCACAGAGGCACATTGCATCTTGCTCTTTGTGCTCAAAAGATATATAATATATATAGTATATATTATATAAATATTTAGGATTTCAACTACTCAGGTCATATACAACAACTTCATGTTTTTTTCTTTTACACTTGCAAAGACTATAAACTTATGGGCCACAACAGTTCAAAACTGGTGTGATGACAATTTGCATTGCACACTCCATTTCTCTTGTATGTGGAGAACCCCACCTTTTCACCTGCAGCTCCTGATATGCTATATAAGTTTCAAATTGTTTCTCACTAGAGTTCTCACTAGAATTCTTATACTGAATCAGTGTTGGATCATCTTTATAAAGGACATAGTAATGAATATATGTTTAATCATAAAATAATGAACAGCTATCTTTAACCACTTAACCACATCCACAGCAGATCTCTGACGTTCCTTGACCTTCCCCAATTTTAACTGGTTAACACTTTATTTTCCTTCCTACTTGCTTAGGTCTTAAAGGACATTTCAAGTTCTGCATGTGTTGTTACAGTAAAATCAAAAGTGAGCAATTCAGATCCATAGAAAGCCCTGTGAGACTTAGCTATCAGCCAGAAGCAGCAAGGAGCTCAGCTGCTGCTGGCTGATAGGGAGGAGGTTACTCCCCAAGAATTCACATAGTAGGAATACAGAGGACTGTGCAGGTGCAGGAAAATAGCCAGGATGAAATAATATAAACATAGAACTTGTGAGAGATAGGTTCTAACCAATTGAAGTATCTAGCATGGTCGTGCGTAACTCTTTTAGCCAATAAGCTGTAGTCCTAACCCAATTTAAACTGTGTGCTATGTCTAATAAAATGTCTTCACTTTAAATCTCATAGATTCGTGTTGTGAAGTCCTTTCTCTCTGTGAAACTTTGTTTACTTTATGCATGCCATGATTTAAGAGGTCTTAAGTCAACTTTGAGTTTCCCCAAGTGTACTAGTAAGTGGAGATGAACTAGGAATGTATGTTTTATTTGCTATACCCACAATATAAAATTCATTAAAGAACACATCTGCAATTTGACTTTTTTCCCCCCAAGCAGGGTATCATCCTCTAGTGTTTGAATAACAATACAGTTTTATGAACATTGTGTTGAAAGCTTAACTTGTAAAGTGCCTTTGTAAAGCAGACCTGTAAAGTCCCTTAAACTGCAGGTGATCCTACTAGTTAGGCCTATCACAGACTTGTATTTTATGTTGCAATGTAAGACTAGATCTTCTGGTTCAAAACCTCTCTTGTAAAATTTTTCTACACCAGGCACAACATTGCTTATTGTTAAAGGTTTTAATAGTTGCAAAACAGGCATTCATGAAAATTCTATTAGGAACAAAAGGAAAGAAGAGGAAGAAAAAGGAAAGTCATATGGATTTTTTGTACATAAGCTTCAGCTGTTGTTCAGGTCTTTCAATTACTTTGTTGTCAGGCTCTTCTACCTCCACACTCAAGAGCCTGAAAGAATCATAGTATTTTAGGGTTTTTCCTAACTATATTAAATCTTATCTCAAAATTGCTAAATTTGAAAAACTTTTAAAAAAATACAACACATGAGAAGTCACTTGAAGTGTGTTAGTAATTCAGCAGGTATCTTCTTCACTGACTGTACCTACACTAATCATTTTCCATCATCTTTAGGCTTTTGATAACTAACTCTTAAGGGTATGCAATGTTTCATGGAATAAAAACATTTGCCACACTGGGCCTGCAAATATCCAGTACCAGTTACTTCTGCCAGAAGGTGATATGGGAGTGGGCAAGGGCGCAGCAAGAGAGCTACTTTTGCCCTCTTGCATGACCCAATGAAAGCACTTGGATAACTTGGAAAAGGAGGGCAAACATGGCTAAGTTCAGATGAGACCTTCATGGGAACAATACAAATCGAACAAAAAAGCTATGAGAAGTTTCCAAAATGTGAGAGGCACACCCCATATTAGAAGTCAAAAAGAGGATTTTCAAGTCTCAGCAATTTTCTTATGTAATCAATTGATGACAATTAAAATCTATCTAGCACTGTCCCCAATTACAGCTACAGCTGGTTTTCTTGAATCAAACTATAAAAGTTGAAACTCTTCTCAGAGTCTGTCCACAAAAGAGTATAGTTTACTATGGTAGAATTTATTTCCATACTCTTTCTGGAAAAAAATTGGAAAATATTAAAGGTTGCAAGGTCAGCCACTCCAAAGTTCAGAACTAAATACTCAATTATTTAATTCACTGGCCAAATGCTCCAAGAAACTGCTGCTTTAGTCACTTTCTTGCCTAGAATGTCTGTCCCATAGGATGAATATGTTTTGGAAATAATTAGGGGTTTATAAGGAGTACTTGTCTGCACCATATGACATGTGGTCCTTAATTTCAGAGACACAAAATGAACAAAAGTTGCCCTGGAGAACAGAAACCTCCTGCTCTCTGCAAGCCAAACTTCAAGGGATGGCAGGCACATAATTTAAACCAAGTATTTCACCAGGCAACATTAATCAATCTCTGGTTCTCCACTTGACTTAGCAGAAACCTGAAGTCAGAAGTGCAGAAAATTTGAACTACCAATGAGTTCAAGATGCTGATGTTCTGAACATATATCCTGGAAGAGGGACACTGAGAACACAGGAATAACAGTCTAGCTTTAAAAACAGAAAACAAAATCAGCCAGTTCTTCCCTTAACACATTTTCATCCTGTCCTCTTCCAGCTTTGTTTATCTCACTTAGGCTTTTTCTTTGCTTTTATCGGATTTACTTTCTCCTTTCTTCATTCTTGTCAATTTTGTATATGTCTCAGTTCAGCTACAAATAAATAAACAGAGAAAAAATAACCTCACCTTACTTAATAATGGGATTACAGGTTATGTGCATTTACTATGAGGGAGGAATAGGCATTATTAAAAAATAAACATTTTAGGTTTTGCAGTAGGATCTCTGATAGTACCTTCATGGAAAAGCCTCACAAAACCAAAGCTATAAAGCAGACCAAAAGTGTCCGAGTTCCAGAGTAAAGCTAACAGTCTTCTGATCATACAAAAAAATAATTAGTTCAAAGTAGAGATTAAAAAAAAAAAAAGTTTTGCTGTGGCAATATCCTTTTCAGGTTCAATTATTGTAGTTTTTATTTTTATTTCAGAAAAGTATTTCAGATCTAATGCTCTCTGCTTGAAAACTGCAATCAAACTGAATGAAGATTCAAAAATCGAACAGATAAAACCAAAACTACACCTTTACTTTAAAGAAACAACACTAAAAAAGGGGAACACCACACCAGTGAAAGAACACTGTTGGTCACAGATCACTCCCATTTTCTCTTCCCAGAAAATATTTAAGAAAAACAGAAAGCAATTGAGATGCTTTCAACCACATTATTCAAAGAGTCAAATAATTTACTTCTAGGTTTAAGGACAAATTTATTGATACAAATGTATCAGAAGGGTACTTAAAGATTTATACAATTAGGAAATGTGATAGGTCATGTTACATACAAATATAGAGGACAAATGTTTTAAAAACGGCAAGTCAAAAGAGAAAGTCCAATAGGATAGTGAAAGCACATCTTTTTGACTTGTGTCATACTTAAAGACTCAAAGAATTGAAATACTGAAGTTACCAGATGGATCTAAACTTTCAAAGAGAGCCTAAAAAAGCTATGAGTTAGCACAACTGAAAACAGATAGACAAACTGTACCTCCCAATCTGAGTAGCACAGGTTACCACTGAGCAAGGAAAGCAACTAATGCGGGGGGAGACGGGTTTGTGTTCTGAAGCAGATGATTCGATACGAACTAGCAGCAAACAGACACTTTATTACTACACGTGCAAACTTTTATACACTTTTAGAACTGTAACCCTCCGCACCTGTGACACTCGGACACTCATTATTGGCTAACGATGTTGTTTACATTACAATGCCCTTCTGTAATTGGTATATTGTACACATCTGCTGCGAAGGTCGGCACGGCTGCTTCTGAGTTCAGTAATGAGTTCCTTAAAGGTACATCGCACTAATTACAGGGGCAGTTCAGTACACAGTTTTACCTTTTAGGCCAAATACCACATAAAATTCCCACAGGCAACACCTCTGGTTTAAGTCTGAAAAATCATCTCCCTACTGTAATGTTAAAATACAAGACAAAAACCCACAAAAGACAGAAGATAGGGAATTAGACATTACACAAAGGAAAGAAAGACAAAAACAAAAACCAAACCCAAGCATTCCTTTAACCTAGATTTGTGGAATGGGCCTGATATGTTTTCTTGTACACACTCAAGTAGCCTTTGGCAAACTGCATAAGAAAACAATCCCATTACCATTAACCTAAAATTTCCAACAGAAAAGTGAGTCTTAATCACTGCAGAGATTCCTTCTTGCCTCACTTTTGTACACTGTCAAAGACTGCGAGTTCCTAGTCCATGAGCTGGGCACTAAGATGCCTGCTACAGGTCTATGTGTTGCACCTAAAGTTGGCACCTAGAGACAGCAATAAAGACTAAAGCTGATAAAAACACTGACCTTATTATTCCCACCCTCAATAGTTTTATCATATAAAAACACCTGAGAATATTATGCATACTACAGGAAAATTTTGAACTCTCACTGCATTTTAGATGAAAGACTTATTTTTTTTCAGATGGGAGATGTTAAACAGCATCCATCTTCTAGTCTCAATCTGAGACTGCTGAAAAAGAAGTTTGCTTGAAACTACTTTTCAGACAAACTACTAAATGAAAAAAAAATTAAATCCTGCCATAACAATTTGGAGGAAAAGAAAGAAAAAAAGCAACCTCAGAAACAGTATGATAAGCAGTACTACAATCAGTCCTCTCGGGAACTGAGGAATTAAAACTTAGTATAGACATATTTTTAGGGAGATGCTTAAGTTTTTAGTAAATACATCATATTACAGAGACTGCTTCTCAAGACAGCTTTTGACTTAGTCAGGCATTCAGAACACCCTCCGATAACATTTCAAAAAAACCCAAACAGAAAGCAAGCTCTACTTCAACTCGTTAAAACAGTAATAGCAACTGAGATATAGTAATTAACCTATGAAATAACTTGTAACGCTTACAAGAATTTCAACTGATGTGGTTTGAGGGGTAGAGAAGGGAAAGATTGTTTCAATACCTTGTCTTCCCTCATCATTGGTAAACAAACCAGCATCACTGCTGCTCAGACTGCTGGATTCACTGTAATAAGAGAGAGAAAGAAACAGATCAAAAGAACAATTGATCTTTCAGTTGTAAAATTTTAAGGAGAGAAGGCTGTGCTCAGATTGAACTTAAGCCCAACAGAGATCGGAGAGAAAATAGGATGATTTTTTTTAATCAAACTGCAAATATCCCAGTTCCATAAACTACAAAGCGTATTATTTTTGGCACATAAAACCATGGGAATCTAATGGTACCCTGACAGTAAGCCAGATGTGACTGCAACGAGGTGCTGACACAATTGATGCATTTTATTATCTGCTTCCATCAAATGCTCACTGCTCCCTTCTTATGCTGTGCAATTCAGCTTGATCCTGGAACACCACTGCTCAATAAAATAGGAGAAGTCTCAATCAAAAGCAGCCTAAGCCTTCCTTCAGCACATGAAATATAAGAGTCTGAAAATCGAATTACCTTTCTGAACATCATTTGCAAATATTCTGGAAAAGGCACTGCTTAAGGTTTCATGACATACTACTAGGGGAGAACAAAAAAAGTTTATAACAAAGGGAGCCAATTAAATCAAAATAAAGGTCACCCTGAAGAAAGTAAGTATAATCCACGATCATAACATGAACAAAAAAAATCAAGGTACACTTTACTTTTCTCTGACTTCCAGTAAGGCCTTAAAAACAGAATGTGTGTACACAACACATATTGTGTATGCACAACATACACTGTGTATGCACACACATGTCTCTAAACGCAAAGACATGAACAGGTAATTAGTCTTTGCTGTATAAACATTGTTACAAAAAATATTCCACATTTCTAAACAGTAAAACAGACTGGACTTTCAATAACAGCTTACAATTCATTGAGTTTCACATGAAAGGATTTTTTGGTAAACCCTTTCTTTCATTTTTCATCAGAAGAGTGACCCTGTTAAGGAAGCAATATTCTCACCAAAATTTAATCACATTTTACTCACATTCAGATGTAGAACAACTTGAAAAACCCCAATACTTTGTCCAGCACATAAATTCAAGTATATATTATAAATACTGTAGCTACTCACAAGAACTTTAGGTCTGTTTACCTTTCTACTAACTCATATTATAATATGCAAGCAGTCCTACACTTGAAGTCAACTGGTTTCAATTGTTTTTAGCTACTTTCTAATAATAAGTAATTTTTATTTCTAAGCAACATTTGGGAACACTTAGGAAAATTATTTCCTTTTAAATTTTAATCTCTCACAGAAAAAAGCCTCTGTTTTTTTTAAAGCTCGTCATATTAATTATATAAAATTAGTCTCATTTGTGTTTAATCATAAGCATATATTGGGGTTTTTGTATCTTCCTCTGGGAGGCATCCCAACAGGATTTGAAACACAACATGGTAGCAGGAGACACAAAGCAGTGATTATTTTTTTAAAACACATACATATAGACACAGCTCTGTGTTTGAAGATTAAGCTGTTTTAATTTTTGCTGTACCTTGGGCTTATGCATAAGCAATACTATCTTTTAAACAAAATATAATCATAACAGACTTAAGCACTTGCACAATTGCCCTAAGCAGAAGGAAGATGACATACAATCAATGAGAATGGAACCACCTTTCCTGATGGAGACCAAAGATATAACTTTTTAATGTTGTGAATCCTTATAATTCCCTTCTAGCAAGCATCCCATCCTCACTTTAATTATAACAGGTGGCTTTGCTATCCTTAGATTTCATGGTGCACAATTTTACACCATATATCTCAAAGAAAAAAATCATCCCTTTTTCATAGATTCTTCTTGTCTATTTACTGTTTAATTGTACTTTTTAAAATGAAAGTTAGGAAATCCTTTCAGCCCTGATATTTCAGCCATTTCCCTACCAAAATTTCCAACTTCTTTAAATAAGGTATTTCAATAGTGCAATAATTCTTACTGAAGGATTAATCAGCACATGAAAGCATAACCACTTGAAAATATTTTAAAAAAAATAATTTCAAACTAACACTGCCATATCCATGGCAGCTACAGCATTCCCTCTCCTCAGGCCACAGTCATACAGGGCAGGGATTACAGTCAAGATTATTGCTACATGGCAGTCATTTCAATGAATAAATTCAGAACCTCCAGAATTAATACATTAATATCTAAGTAACATGAAAGCTGTTATGGTGGAGTTTATTTCCAGTTTTAATATCATTTTGCACTGTGTATTGCTAATTCCTTCTCTTTGTAATGAGAATTCCACTCCCAGCAAGACTTCCATGACAAAGAAAAAAGCCACAGACTCCTTTTAGTCCTATAAGACAGTGTCTGCCAGCAAAAACTTGGGAGGAACAGCTATGCCATCATGAAAGGTTTCTCAGCTTTCTTTCTACACGTGGGGAAACAAAGAGGAAATGACTGTCACTTGCAGTTCCTATCACAAACAGGCTGTCTGGTGCCTCGCTTTCATAGGAGGTGTGTGGGCTTTGTCCTGTCTGCAGGAGGTGACCAGCTGCTGCACTCCCACTGACCCCAGCCCAGCAGGTCAGTGTCTCTGAACTTCACTGCTGCTTCTCTATCAGAAGGGGCAATTGAGGTTTCTCCTCTCTTATGCGTCTGAAACACAAACAAGCCCAAAAGCTTGCAGGAATTAAGTATCACTCACAATACCACATATTGCTGCATTTGGCTAAAATGGCCAAAAGCTAAGTGTTGAGGATAAGGGAGGATGAGCAAAGGACAGGCTCTGATCACAAAAATCTCATTTCCAGTGCTTAAAACAAACCTCACAGGAATTCATCTGTGGGATCATTTAGGTGCCGACATTTTAAGAGTTTGAAGATTCCTCCTACTACTCCTGAATCCTTCACTTAAAACTCGGTCATTGCTGTGTTTGGCGTTTGAACACTCACAGAGATAAAAGGCTGCAAAAGAAAAGTCACTTACCATTTTTAATGTTCACTTCAAATACATATGTTATTTTCAAGTAATGTCATGTATACACTGAAAACTTCTCACCAGTTTTAGAACGATAATTAAAAATTATCATCTTTGTTTTGTTTTTAAACCCCAAATTTCTAAAAAATTTAATCATTTAAAAAAAATAATTGAACTGTATTACTGCATCCATTATTGCATACAAAACTAGAGCAGCTTTGTGTACTTTTTATTCTTCCTCTTCCAGCAAGTGTTGCTGAAGTGCAAATCTTATCCAAGATGCTTTGTTAGTTCCCTGTATCTTGTGCAATCTCATGTTCCCTTTCAAAACCTCTGCTTTCACTTAAAGAACATACTCTTCTTAAGAGATTTGGTGGTACTTTCCACTTCTTCTGGTTAAATGATTTCAAACAACAAAGGCACTACTGCATTTAACTTGGATTAAAAAGAGTCAAAATTATGCACATGCAAAATACAGTATCACCTGACAGGCTTAGATATGGTAGATGTCTGATCACATTATAAAATGCAAGTTTTTTAATTCAGTGGTTTCCAAAGTTATTGGTATAGATGATCATTGGAAGAAATTCGATAGAATGACAGACCATCACTTAACCACATGCACGAGCAGAAATAATATAATGGCCAATCTTCGCGAACGAAGATTTGGGAAGGGCTCACCCCCCGTGGGTGTGCCCTCCGAGCCTGCGCAGTGGATTTTTTAGGTGAGGCACAGTGTGCACAGAACTGGCCCCGCCGTTTAAGTCCTAAGGTCCATCTGCCACGGCCGAGCAAGCTTGGACAGTGACAGTGAAGTCCTCAGGACTGTCACAGCACCCGGTACTAACCGGGGCTGACCCTGCTTGGCATCCGAGATCTGACGGGATCAGATGGCAGGGAGGCATTGAACTGCCTGGGCGGTCCGTACCGAGACTCAAACTCGCGACCTTGGGAGTCGGAGACTGGAGTGCTCTCCACTACGCCACGGGACAAGCAGAAAACATTATGAATATCAGAATGGTTTTAAAGACCATTTACTGGAGCCATATACAAACATTTGAACTATGATTTGAAAAACTACAGCATTCAGGGTAACAAAATATTAAGCACTTTGAAGAGGAAGATCAACTTCTAAAACAGTAACATTTCTTTTGTGGAAAAAGATAGTCAGAATTACCTGAGATTAGCTCAGTTTTGGGAGTCTACAAGAGGATATCCCTATTGATCACTCTCCTCTCCACCCAAAAATTAACTACAGAATTTGTGAGCTGAATAACTTTATCCTTTTAGCATAACAAAAGATCTTTTAGGAATAAAAAACTGACAAGAATATTGACATAGGATAAATTATGCAGTGGTTCCTAGTTTGAAGGAAGTTTTTAAACATCTGTCTTTAGATACCAAACTTGGAGGAACAGACTGCCAGTATCATCAAAAAAGAGTTTTCTAAAGGCTTGCTGACAACACACACCCCTGTCTTGCACGGATGAGTTCTGCTCTAGTAATTAAGATGTTAGAAATTATGTTTGAGGCTTGAGATTAATTCAGCCCTTTCAGCTTATTGTTCACAGGTGGGGGAAAAAGCCAGTATGTAATAAAAAACACTTGGGCCTTTCCTGACAATAACTGGAGTTAGTCACTTATCAACAATGCTTTTATTACAGTAACCAATCTGTCTGCTCTGGTCGAAATCCCTGGGTACTCTCTGCATCTCAATTCTACCTGTCCAGTAAGGAAAAGGCTTAACAGTTTAGAGATAAAATGCCTACCAAAAAGAACAGGGACACTAGTGCTGTCAAGCAATTGATTAAAATTATATCTTCTAATATGTGTCTTTCTGGCTGACACTTCTGCATTCAGAACCACGCACATGGAACAAACATAATCAAGCTTACCAGGCCCTGCAGTTAACATCCCTTGTGTATGGTGGAAAAATGACTTACACCTTACTGTGTTGTCAAAATAGTACTTTGGAAACAATTACCATTGTAGTATGACTGCTGTCTGCAATGGATGGATGAGGTGTACTGCCAAAGGGTCATCATTCCTCCATTCCTCTAATGGTAAGCTCAGGTGTTTCTGAACTGTAAATTGGTTTTTGCATTTCGTAAATGATGTATATCCTTGGCAACCTGCAGACTTTTTATGCCCACAACACATAAGAACATACTGTCTAAATGGTGACTCTAAACACTGACAATCTTTCTGACAAATAGAGATAACAATCAGAGCACCAATGTCTAGAAATCGGAAAATCACTTACTTCTTTTCTGAGAACTGTCAACAGTTGAAATATTCAGAAAAAACAACATTAATCAATATGCATATTTTGTCATTCCTAATCTTGAAACAATTAGAATGTATTATTTCAATAAACTGTTTTCTTAATTATTCCTCTGTTACATGACTCTCTATTTTATGCTGAATTTCTTAACCTGAGAAACTCATATATATTTAAAATAGTACATAAAAAGATTAATTTGTTAAAACAGATACTATTGATGCCATAATTTTAACTCGGGAATTAACAAAAAGATCTAAAGATTCCCAATACAAGCAACTGTAATAAAAGCAAGCAAATATTATCCAGAGTTTCTGTAACAAGGAAGAGAAAGAATAACCTGTCACTCATGTTCTCATCTGAGCCTTTTTGCTCCTCATATTCCATCTTCTCCTTATTTGCTTGGTTCATTTCTTCATTTTCTATTACTACTCCTTCATCCAAGATTTCTGGTCCTTGTCGAGCTGCAGATACTTTTCTTTTCTTCACTTTGCTCTTGGAAAACTCTTGGTGCTGGTATGATTTATTGTTATTGTCCATTTCTTGATCTCTGCTGTTATCCTGCTGCTGAGTTATCGTCAGTGCATTGGAGACTTCTGATGGCAGATCTATTGCCATCCGTTTTACCTTTCTTCTCCTGCGCAAAGTTCTGTTTCCCAAACTGTCAACAGCCAAATCTGGTTCATGCCACAGAGGTCTTTTGCCTCTAATGTTATTTAAGTTTGATGAAGGCCTACGTTTAGCAACCAACAACTGGTCATCAGAGTCACTGTGGTCTTTCTTATTAGCATGATTCTCCCTGTAGTCTTTGTTTGATTCCTCTAAACTGGAATCGGAACCTTCACTTAAGCAGTGACCAGTCTCCCAGGGATGATGGGTCGTAAATGAACGTCTTTTTCGTCCCCTCCTTTTCCTTGCCTGTCGTTTTAGAAGACAAGACACACTTCTAGAATGATCTCCAGTATCAGCAAAACCTCCTCTGGCTTGCTCTGAACTTTCTTCCAGTGCTGAGACCAGATCATGAACCAGCTCCTCCATAGTCCTACTGAAATGCCTAAATATTTCAAGGGGAAAAAAAACACACAAGAAAACAACAAATGAATCTGAAGTGTTAAATATAAACTATAACAATTTCATTTGGCAAAATAATTTCTGTCACTTTAGGTAAGGTAGTCATTGTCTATCCTGTAAAGATTATTCCATTTCTGCCAAGAGACAAAACCTCACCAACCATCCTCTGCAATTAGCAACACACCAGCATACATTTCTTTTAAAAGAAATCTTTCCAAATGTCTGTTTTGGAAAGGAGAGGCAGGCAGGCTGTTCCCCTATTGTTTTTGGCCTCACTATTGTTGTTTAGTTTTAATTTGAACTCAATCACACTTTCATGATTTTCAAGGATTCCACATGGCAAGGGCGGAATTCGCTCTAACTGCAGATAAGGAGCACATTTTAAACTTATGAATGGGAAATGGAATATAAAATATTCTTCCTTGATAGTACATTAAGGACTTCTATTTAACAGTTTTCATTATGATAAAATATTTTTAAGGATAATTATCTCTTGATGCTGTCTAAATGCCAAAATGAAGTTAAAACGGCAATTCTTTGATAATATGACCTTGTTCTTAATGGCGACTAATTCTGTCTTTCCAAATGGCTGATTTCTGTTTGACTTTTTTAAAGTATTGATTCAGTGAAGTTATATTAAGTTGGGAAAATACTCAGCTACAGATAACTCTAGAGTGTTAAATGCAAAGTTTCCTACCACATGTAGGCACTTACATCCATGGAATCACATGCCTGCATGAGGAAAAAAATCCCTAAACGCAGAGTGTGATTACGGCCTCATCCCTTTTGAATGTTTTGCTCCTTCCACCTCAAATTTCATTAGCATTTAGCATGTCTTTAACTCACTATGCTTTAGAAAGTTCACCAATGCATGACATGAACATAATTATGAAAACATGAAATGATTGTTGGTGAACTCTAATCCTTCTCTGAAGGCTGCGAACCTTCTCTAAAACAACATTAAGACTCTCACATCAAAGCATCAGATGACCCCTTGCTGAGGTAAAGCAGAGAACAATGTTCATGCTCTCTGCTACATCACACCAACTGATACACATGGAAGACACTCAGAAATTACATATAGGGAATTTTAGAGCAAGACTTTTCACTTTTTTTAGCATATAAAGTGATGGTGGAATTAAAGTTTTATACCTATACCCAGCAGTACTGTAGATGTGGAGAAAATCTCGACACACAGCTTCCCTCTGTCACTTACCACAAACTCCAGTGCTAAAGGTACTTAGTGGTGATGCATGAATGGACTGTCATGACCACATAGTACAACACTTTTAAATATTAACAAGGGAACCGAAGACCACATTTAAGAGGAAATCCAAGCTGGTCATGAAATATTTTACCTAAAGAAATCGTATATTCTCCTTTTAAACCATTTTCAGAAATACTTACTTTAACCATTTCAATTGCAAGATCAAGAAAAGCACAGAGGCACAAACCCAAGCTTATTCTGAATTCCTGAAACTACTGTGCCACTTGCATTTATTTCCCACACCTCTTTTTCTGTCCTGCTGTAATCTCTAGTCATAATACTCCCTCCTAACTTAACATTTTCTTTGGCTTTTAGTACAGCAGAATTCTCATATTCTCTTGTAGGTGGTGAGACAGCTCTGGAAGAATGCTACACTTCTCCATAATCCACTTGGTCCACAAGCATCAAAACATCCACAATCACATAAAAATACCTCTCACAAGCAAAAGAAGTAAAACAGTAGGAAAAGCATTTCAAATGAAGTAATGATTTTCTTAAAGTTCAGAGAGAGGAAAGTGGAAGCCAATTAGCCTAGAAATTACTTCTAGATGTGACAGCAACATGATGTAAAGCTAATTCTTTCTTTGATTTTTCAGAGTTTCAGTTACTGCCGAGGGTCTGGGTGGAGAGGGAGGTGTTTGATTTTTGCTTGGGTTTTCTTGCTTGTGTGGCAGCAACATACACATGATGCTTGAATAGATGTTTCTTGGTAGCTGTAACTGCACAATGGGGAACACACTCGCCCCTTCAGCTTTGCTATTAAACCCATAGGAAGAGATGTGTCCTTGCAGGTGCACATATCAGAAATGAGATGCCATTGAGATTTAAGGGGCTTTCTAAGACTTCTGCACTTACATCACAGGGGCTGTTACACTTGAACAGACAAACTCCATCACATTTGGGTTAATTTGAAACATGAATTCCCCCAGCTGCCTGCCCAGCCTTTCTCCCACAGACATTTGCATCCATAGCAAACTGATAGAAGTGGAGATGCACCAAAAAATAAACTAGCAGGCTTAAACCTAGACCTAGCTCTCAAAATGAACAGGTTTCTGCTAACCTGCCAGAATTGGAACTACCTTTACATAAGCCTCTTGCAGCCCACTCCAGTAGTGCCCCTCCAGCATAAAGCAAAAGGGAAAAAGATAGAGACCCTAACATTTTGCACCATAGTTCATGATTAATAACTGTATCACTAAAGTCGATGTAGCTCCTAGAGTGGACATACCCATTTACTCCAGATAACGGCAGAAGTTTGGTGGTAAAGTTGCGTTAGTTCCAAAAGTGCTCCAAGATCAAACACAATATATCCAGCTCTAGTTGCTGGACCTGAATGAAACTTCCCTTGAATTCTTCCCCAAATACTGTCAATACAGACAGTGCCAGATCAAAAGATGAAAGTGAAGAAGAGTGAACACCTTTAAGTGTTTTTGAAGTAAAGGGATAACAAGATTCTTAAACAGCCCTGAGCCATAAAAGGATTTCATTTCCAGTAGACTATGACTTTGAATGTTATGCACTCCTGAAATTATTCTTTTCAATTGAATATCAAGTCTCTTCATTGCAACTCCTGAATTTAGATTTGTACAGGGCAACAATCTTATTTACCCTAAAAACTGCAGCAATGGTCCAATGTATAATGTAACTGTATCATGGCTGCATTATGCTTTAGGCAGACTGGACAAATCAATATTATAATAATTTAACATCTTTCCTTAAGATAATTATGAGAATTACTTGATCAGTTAGGGACAGTGCAAGCTTATTTGAAAACACTGAGAATACAATCACAAATCACTTCAGCTTTTTATTCACATTTCACTTTCAACTTGTCAGTGATCCACTTTAAAATCTCTTCTCCTGAAAACACCCAAAAGGTCTCTTTTGCTTAATTTTGTTCCTGCTCTCATTTCTCCTGCTATAATTGAGGAAAAAAGGAAAAAAAACCCACAGCAGCAACCAGACAGAACAGTTAATCTGAAACCTAGCTCCAAAATTCAGGACCATATTTCTATTATAGCATTATTTATCAGACAAACTTAGTTTTGAAACTTTCTCCATTGTTCACAACCAGCTGGCAAGCTTGTATTCCAAACCTATGAAGCAATTTTAATCATCACTGCAGATGGTACTGTAACAAAAATATTTGCATTTGAAACAAGTTGAAAAATAACTACACGTATCAAAGACATTCCGAGTGAGTATCAATAGCACTCACTAAGATAAGAAGTTTCAAAGGTTGTAACAATGAATGTAGAACAACATATTGAGGTACATAAAATATTAGTATGAGCCACAGTTTAGTATTACTCACATAAGGCTATAAAAATGCTCTTACAGCAACAGCCCACAGCTACCAATAAACTGTAATGTCCTCACTAGGAGAAGATTCTACTTTACTACAAGAAAATCTAGTTTGCCTACACTGACCTTTACATTTATCTGAAGCAGTTTTAATGCAGTTAAAGGCTGACCCTTTTCTTCCCAAACCCTTACCAGAACAGAGAGTAAGTACTGTTTGTAGGAGACAGCAGAACTGCTTTCACCTGCTCCAAAACAGACCACACAGCCTCTGTTCAGTATTAACATTCAAACTGAACCTAAGGGAAATAATGGCACTTACATTTTCAGTGAAAACTAAGTATCATTTGTGTTCACTTCCCACCTAAAACATGTAACAATGTGGAGCTCTCGCTGCTCACAAAATATTTAACACACACACACTGATGGGGAAGTTAATTTAGGGGCACAACTCTGAAGGAGTACTATCTCTTACCAAATCATTTACATTTACTTTTTAGTTCTATACCTTTTCCTGTTAAATAGGTCTGGTGTTTCCTGCAGCTAAATTTATGCTGTATTTGTACCTCATCAATTCTGGAAAGAACCTTGACTTTTGCTGCCTTCACAACCCACCTTGATCACAAGCTAAAAGTACGAGAAAAATCAAATAGTGCCTTCAACAATGGGATTATAAAACCTGACTTCCTATAATCTTTTCCCATATGGATTTTCTGATGTCTTGTAACACAGGTGTACTCACAGTGTACTTTTTATCTTCAGACAGCTATTAATTTGAATCCCATTTCTCCACCTCAGAAGTTATTTCCACAAAGCCTTAGAAACATTAGTTTTACAGTATCTCCTTTATTAATGAGTGCAACAGAAATCTGGATTGAAGAGGTGCAAGTATTTGGGAGGTAGCAGAACATGATAAATCTCACTGCTTTGCCTAAAGAACTTACAGATTCAAAAAAAGAGAACTACCATGTTCTTGGGATACACAAAGGGGAAAGAAAAATGAAGCAACACAACTGAGTTAAAATTATTTAAAAGATAGCAAGAGACTATGGTAGGTTGGGAAGAACTGATAAACCCATGTTCTGTACAAGGCTATGGTTCTCTTGTCCCAGGTAACAAGTATCAAGACAGAAGAAAAGAGCCTAAAGTTGCACCAAGGGAGGTTTACATGAGATATTTGGAAAAATTTCTTCACTGAAAGGATGATCAGACATTGGAACAGGCTGCCCAGGGAAGTGGTGGAACCGTCATCCCTATAAGTCTTCAAAAAAAGGTGTGGATGTGGCACTTGGGGTCATGGTTTAGTGGTGAACACAGCAATGGACTTGGGGTCAGAGGTCTTTTCCAACCTTAATGATTCTATGATCAGAAACAGAAATAGTGTCTATACTATTTAAATTCACCTGTCATTAAAAAGCCATCCTATGATGTGGACCAAACATGCAGTTCCACATCCACACCTATTTATGTCCTGAGGCACTGTCTGACAGACAACCAGGTATGCAAAGCTACACCATGACAATATATTTCACCCCTTCCACCCCACATGGACCATCGCTGCACGGCACAACAGCTGGGTACCAAGAATCTCCATACTCTCCCACTTCTGAGGATCCTGCTTCCTGTAAAGACCAAGAGCCAATGCACTGGGGCAACACATTCAAAGTAAATCTGACACACAGACTAAAGAAGCTTCATACAAATGCAATTTTCATACTATAAAATTTAAAAATGCAACAGTATCAGGAGACTTACAGAAATAAAATAGTTTTGACTTTTGTATAAGATAATGTGAATAGTTATAAACGCTGAGGATTCTCGAGGCAAACCAGAATACTATGTTGGAGCACATCTGTATCTGAAAAAGGAAAAACAAACCCCAAATCCTCAGATATTTTTCATCTTCAAGGTATGCCAGTGCTCCTTTTTTGCAGTTCGTTATGTGTGTATGTAAATCAGTTTCAGACAAAAATGAATATATAGGATTTCGTAAAAATTAAAAGTTATGAAAGTCATTGTTTCTCAATTAAGACTAGTTACTACACTTGCTGAAAATGTCTATGAACTTTTTCTATATTGAATAAACAGCTCCCATATATTTAACTGCATACCATTACTACCAAAATGTTATTCCTCCAATCACACACTACACCTGAATTCTTGGGACCAACTCTGTATTAGAGAAATTCCTTCAGACAACTAGTGTTTCCTTACATTTGTGCACCACTACAGGCTGGGAGCCAAGCTGCTGGGAAGCAGCTCTGTGGAGCCGGATGTTGGAGTCCTGGTAGACAACAAGCTGTCCATGAGCCAGCAGTGTCCATGAGCCATCCAGTGTGCCTTTGTGGACAAGAGGCCAATGGTATCCTGGGGTGCATTAGGAAGAGCATTGCCAGCAGGTCAAGGGAGGTGATCCTGCCTCTATACTCAGCCCTGGCAAATCCGTATTTGGAGTGCTGTGCCCAGTTCTAGGCTTCTCAGGACAGGAGAGACATGGGAGATCCTGGAGAGGGTCCAGCGGAGGGTTACAAAGATGATCAAGGGACTGGAACATCTCTCTTATGAGGAAAAGTTGAGAGAGATGGGCCTGTTAAGCCTCGAGCAGTAACAACTAAGAGGGGACCTCACCAATGTCTGTAAGTACCTGAAGGAAGGGTATCACGAGAACAGAGCCAGGCTCCTCTTGGTGGTGACAAGCAATAGCACAAGAGACAACAGGCACAGCACAAACTGATGCACAGAAGTTCCACCTGAGCATGAGGAAGAATTTCTTCACTGTGCAGGTGACCGAACACTGGATCAGATTGCCCAGAGAGGGTGTGGACTGTCCCTCACTGGAGATATTCAAGAACCATCTGGACACAATCCTGTGCCATGTGCTCTAGGATAACTCTGCTTGAGCAGGGGGTAGGACCAGATGACCCACCATGGTCCCTTCCAACCTTCCCCATTCAGTGATTTTGTGATTCTCTCCTATACAATAAAAAGTATTTGAGCAATAATGGCATTTTATAATGAAGGAAGCTGCTGATTTCCCTAAAAGTAAGGGCCAGGCTCACTTGCAGTAAGTATATCTGACTTTTCTACAACTGCTGTTAATCGAAGAAGGCACAACAATAAATACTATCAGTCTACTAATATTTAGCAGTGAAAAAGTGTTTAGTGTGGAGCAATGGCATACAGTTAGAAAGATGCTGACATGAACTACATTTAACAAGGCTCTAACACAAATGAATTGGTCAGCCAGAAATGAGATTTGGAGCAATTTATCATAAGAGGGAGCAATTCTTGCAATCCCATTGCTGCCATTTACTGATATGCTTGCCCTTTTCAGAAGTATGACTTCATTAATTAATTGTCAAGGTGCAGAATTACATGACCTGTCACATGGTGGTAATATGCTACAGAGCCACAGTCATTATTAGAGCGCCCAATAAGTACCCAAAACGCAAACTATTCCTAAATTGCTACATGTATTCACAACTTAAATGAAAAACATTCAGCTCTGGAGCAGCTTTACAATTTTACTTTGTGGTTGTTCTGAACCTACTCAGCTCTTTAGGGTCTTAATGTTTTAAGAAAGCACAAGTTCCTCATCTTCTACATCAGGTATTAGACACTGAAAAAAGTATTTTCCTGCATAGCACTCAAATGGGCCTCCTTTAATAGACAACTTATGAAATAACTTATGTGCAAGAATAGGAGAGCATCTCTGAGGAAGATCTTCCTTCAGAACTGCTAAATTAAGTGTGTTATAGATAATTTTCAATATTTTTCTCTGTATTGGAATTCCTCTGGGCAGTGTATTTGCACAAGCAAAATCACTACTGTCTGAAGACAATTAGAGAAGATTGTGCGTACACCTCATGTTGCTGAAGACTTTTAAAAGCCTCTGGAACTAAATTACTTCATGTGGACACAAAATGGTAGAATTCAAAGACAAATGACAGGTCATATTTAATGAAAAAGTTCTCAGAGTACAGACACATGTTTGGAATGTCTTAGGCAATGTCTCTACTGCATTACAACTCAAATAAAAATACTTGTGCCACTAGAGTATACCTCATCCTCTAAAATGTTCTGAATGACACCAACAGAAGTTCAGCTGTATTTACACCAGGCAAATTTGAATGCCTAACAATAATGGTGAGCTTCTTCTAGCCAATAAACATATTAGAGCAAATAAAATCTCTGTTGAAAGTTTTCTCATTTAGAAAAATGTAAAGAAGCCATAAAAATACCCACAGGAAAAAACCCAAACTGGTGGCATCAGCAAAAGTGGAGGAGAAAAGGAGTTTTCTGTGTAAGAAAACAAAGTGCTAAGCCTTTCCTTCCTCCTCTTCCCCATCCCCGAAAAAGAAACAAAAAAAAAAAAGAAAGAAAACCTACTTCAGATCTGGGAAATCTACCAGCAAGTATCTGTATATGTAACATAGACTCTAAAAAAGCCTTAAGGCCTGAAATTATCAAGAAAACACACACACACACACACAAATCCCACGATCCTCCTTGCTTTCATTAATAAAAGTGAAATGAATGACAAGCTATACACACCAGTTGATACCTAACATATCAAAAGACGCACAATATTTCAGGAAGAAACTGAAAGGCTTTACAAGTGGTTATTTGGGACATCTTACTTCTATCAAGTCTTTCCACTACCACGCTTTATACCTCCATGGCCTATTAACAGAAGTGATATTTTCTATTGTGTTACTCGGTTTCCCCCATTCACAATTAAAGTAGTATGGCCCTTGGAGTCCCTATGCTGGCATATGGAATTACATAAACCAGTAAAGATGTGAACTTTATTGCAAGAGAACTACCCACGCTTCCCCTGCTCACGGTCTACAGCAGCACTTGTTGATTCTTGGTTTGCAATAAAACCCTTCCGATCGGCAAACGCGGGTCACTGGATGCTCAGCGGCACACGCTGCAAGGGCTTTAGGCCTTAGAGAGCCCACCACTGTTAGAAACACCCAAACACACGGGAAAACGTCACTAAGCCTGGGACAAAAGTTTAGACTTATCGTTTGCCTGCTGTCCTTTTCCAGCAAGGCGCGGAGATTTCTCCCTCCGCCTCCTGCTCGCTCCTAAACGCGTCGCGCCGCCGGGACGTGCCCGTGGCACCTGCGGGACCTCGGGCCGCTCCTCCCCGGGCCCCGGGCGGGCACCGCCACCTCCATCCCCGCCGCCCCCGCGGCAGCACCGGGGAGGGCCGGCGGGAGCGGGGCACCACTGGTCCCCAGGCGCCCGAGCCCCACACGCGGGGCGGAGATGCCACCTCCGACTCCTTCCCGCGGGCGGACACGTGTGCCCTCGGCACGGGCTTACCAGCTCTGCCTCGCCGCCTGAGCTCGGGTCGGGGTGGGTTCGGCGACCCGGAACATGAACCCGGCGCCTCGCCCGGCCGCTCCCCGGGGAGGCTGGCGCCACTTCGCAGAGACTGTGCCGAGGGGCCGGGCGGGGGCCGGGGCCGGGCGGGCTCGGGCCGGGCGGGAGGGCGCGGGGCCGGCGCTGCTCCTCAGTCCCCCATGATGCGGGCCCGGAAGCCGCCGCCGCACCGGAGGAAGCCGGGCACGACCACCTCGCCTCTCCCCCTCCCTCTCCCGGACGCTGCCCAGGGGCGCCGCGTCTCCTCCAGCGCTCCCGTCGCGGCCCCGGTGCGGTCGCGCGGCGCTCCCGCTGCCTGCGGAGCGGTGCCGGTCCCTGCCCGCGGGGCTGCCCGGACAGAGCCACCCCCGCGCCCCAGCGCGGTGCGACCGTCCCGTTGCCATGGCGGCGGCGGCGTCGGGAGGGCGGGAGCACGGAGTGAGCATGGCCGCCCTGGCCCAGCTGCAGCAGCGGCTGTCGGAGCTGCGGGAGGAGTATTTCCTTGTGCACAGGTACCCGGGTCGTGCCAGTAGTGGGGCGGGACACACGTCCTCATGCTGAGCTGGGTCGGGCGGGACAGCCCCAGTCTCCGCCGGCAACGAGGTGGCGGCAGCCCCTCTGGAAACTGCCCCGTTCTGCGTTCCCCAGCACAGGAGAGACATTCAGCTCCTGGAGAGGGTGATCAAGGGACTGGAGCATCTCTCTTACGAGGAAAGGCTGAGAGAGGTGGGCATGTTCAGCCTCGAGAAGAGACGACTGAGAGGGGACGTCGTCAATGTCTATAGGAGTCTGAAAGGAGGGTGTCAACAGGATGGGTCCAGGCTCTGCTTGGAGGTGCCAAGCAATAGGACGAGAGGCAACGGGCACAAACTGATGCACAGGAAGTTCCACCTGAATATGAGGAAGAACTTCTTCACTGTGGGAGTGACAGCACACTGGAGAGAAGTTGCAGTCTGCCTCACTAGGAACATTCCAGAACTGTCTGGACACAACCCTGTGCCATGTGCTCTAGGACCAGCTTGCTTAAGCAAGGAGGTTGGGCCAGATAACCCACTGCTGTCCCTTCGCAACCTGACCCCTTCTGTGATTCTGATTTGCTTTAAATCCCTTCCGAGAGCACCAACCCATCTTCTTGTTCCCAGATATTGCCAGAGCAATCTGAGGAGATGTGATGACAGCAGAACAGCATCTTTAAGGTGTCCGCTTTACACTGAAAATACTTAATGTCCTGCTTTTCCTGCGCCCCTCCTGCTAATTTTGAGAGGAAAGGAGCCTCTGGAAACTCCTAAAAGGCGTTGAGCCTCGCAATTCCAGCCCTCTCCCGCTCCGAGAGCCGGCCCCCTTTCCCCAGTGCTGCCCCAGGAGTCTCCCACACAAGCGGCATTGTTGTTCCCTGAGGATCCCTCTCAGCGACCCCAGGATGCTGCACGCCAGCCCTGGGCCCATGTGCTGGTGCCTGGACTCTTGGCCTCTTGCAAGGCACTACTTTTTCTATTTTTTTTATTTTTATTTTTAAAAGTTAATTGATAGAGAATCCCCCCAACTTCTGAGCAAGTTGAGGTTTGTTATCCACACTTCAAAAGTCAGCTTTGTTTCTGAATTAGAGTATGCAACTTGAGTTTCTAAGCACATGGGATGTGCTTTGTCATTTACTACCAAGTTAAGGAGGTGTTTATTCTACTTAAAGATCTAGCATATCCCACGTAGTGAGCAACAGGCTGACAGATCAGATCACCTGTTCCCCTTCTCACCAAGTGAGACAGTTTGTGATGCCAAGTTTTCTTACTGTTAACATGGTGATGGTCAACTTTTCCCAGATCAGATTTTGGGAAATAAAATATTTTAAGACCTACTTTAGTATTGTGAGATTTATCCTGTAAACCCTTTGATTCAACTGCATTGTTGCTATTGCTGTATGGGTAATGCAAATACACAGGGAAAAAAAGCTTGTTTAGCATAACTGTAGTTTAATTTTTTCTTCACTAATGAATGAATTCACTAATTTTTGAATCTAATTACAACATCATTAGCATGGATAACAAAGCTCCTGAACATTGCTAGAAGTTACACAGAGATTCAGTCTTGCCTGCATGTAAAGTGTTGTGTTTTCCTGTTCTTTCCCTGAACTTTCACTCATACTCATGTGGCTGTACACACAGCAGTTCACTAAACAAACATCACTTACAGGAGACTATGCTTGTATTTCACATATTTCAGGTTAGAAAGAGCAGTCTGAGCCAGACTTGGAAATCCATTGGAGGGCAGCATGCTTGATGTTTGGGGATTTGTTTTTTGGCAGGGCTTTCCAATCTGCTTCTCAAAATTCATATTTGCAGCTGAGAATTTAAATGAGAGGATTCAAACAGTCCAGCTCAGCAACTAGTCTTAATAATATTTTTGTGATCTTAATAACATTCCTTTCATGCTTTATGCAGAACTTTGTTTATGTGAGAGATATGAGGTGTCCTAAACTGGCTTTTTAGGGAAAACACCTTTCTAGGGAAGGACTTGCCCAGTGATGTCACAATGCAAAAATACCACAAGCCTGCACTTTGAGAAATACCCTGTTGGCATAAGCATTAGATTATACAGGATCCATTAGTTCACTGTCTTAAATGTTACCCAATTTTATCACTTTACTCACTCAAGAACCTTCTTTTGTTTACTGTGGCATCTGTATGTCAAGTGCTGACCTTTACCTTTTTTTACTTTCTGTAAAGTCTTTGAGAAGTACCTGTTAAGGTTAATTCAAACATTATGACAACTATGCAGCCTGATCAAAAGGGCAAATAACTGCCTGAAAAACTTTTACCTCAAACCACTTCTGCTGGCAAGGGCAGTTGAAATGGTGTGTGGAACTATCTTGTGAGAAAAACAAGTCTGTTGTTAGTCTGCTTCAATAAATTTTGCAAAGACTGCAAAACTGCCGTGGCCAGGCAGGACAGAATGCCAACTGAAAAAACCTAATAGGGAGTAGCAGAGAAGGCTTCTGCTCTTCCAAAAGCAAACTGTTGCCATTGCCAAGTGGGTAGGACTGGTTTTAGAGCTGTCACCACTGACACAGACAGTCCCACATCCCCTTCATATCCAGGCTTTAACTGTGGCTGCCTGTCCAGGGCCAAATCACTCCTGCCCCACTGTCTTGGTTTGAGCTGGCAAACCGCCAACCCTCCAAGCACAGAGTTAGATCCCACTAATCTAAATCATTTGCCACTAGGTAAAAGGGTTCAGAAAGTGTCTGCTTCCTATGAAGTCTAGGAAGCTACACAAGAAAGGAACAAGGAAGCTCTCTAGCCAGCTTTGAAAACTTTTTATTTTGTGGTCTTAGGTAAAGAAGTTTGTTCCCCAGAGTTTTCAGGTGTTGAGAAGGTCTGATGTCTGTCAGATGACATTGAAAATTTGTGCCCACTTAATGTGATTTGAGAGCACATCCTGCACCAGATGATACGAGTGGAACTAATGTTTCTCAATCTCAAGTAGTAAATCTGCATTTAATTTCTCAAAAAATGTGATGAGGATAATCCAAATTTATCAGTTAAAAAGTACTCTTGTTGATGTTTACTGTGGCAATTAATGTTGACACAAAACTTTGTTAGGAGAGCTAACTAATACCAGGTAATTAAGAAAACTATCTAATAGTAGCCTGTTACTTTGTGTCAGGTGTAACAAATTAAAGTATTTGGTAAATATGTTCCTAGTAAAAGTGGAATAACAAAAAACCCCATGAAAATTAAAATATAATTTTAAGCTCAAAAACTTGAAGCAAACAAATAGTAAGTAAAATCTAGAGGTGATCTCATAGCTAAGTTCTACTCCTCAGCATTGAAACTCATAGTGGTAATGATTTCTTCCTGAACTCTCTGAAAAGTCTCTTCCAAGTTAATGTATTTCTTTAATCTCTTTTAGATTCATGGTTTTCCTTACATGACTTTTAGCTTTGTCACAAACACCATTCTCCTAACAGACAGTCACAGAGAGAATGTGACTACCTCTTGAAATTATTTTCAGTCTTTTTGATGAGGTCTTTTTACTTGTGCTTCTTGTGTTTCTCTCCCTCTTGTGCATGGCCTTGAACTATGTAATTTGACACAAAGCTTTGACATCTAATGGTTCTTGAAAATCTCCTTGAAGTTATCAATTCTCCCCTTTATCTATCTTGCATCTTCTGCTGTTTCACCAGTATCTCTTTCTAGGTAATCTTTCTTCTCATGCATTCAAATCCTTCATCCTTCTGTGTATCCTCTCTTTTTCATTATTTTCTCTAGCATTTATATTAATCAATGCTGCAACCCTAGCGTATTTTGTAATTCTGTTGTTTCTTTTTATTCCTTCCTTGCCTGTCAATATGCTGACAGTTTCATATCTACATCATCTCCAAAATCCGTGTCTTTGAATTCCCATTGTGTAAAGTTCTTTCAGGATTCATTGTGTATTTCTATATAAAAGATTCTAAGGTCATCCCTTCACAATCTATTTAAATTACTAACCCAATTTGTTTCCAAGTTCCAACTTCCTTCTAAGCTACACTAAGACTTTTTTTTTCTGGTGTTCCAGGCCTCCTAAAGTTTGGAAAATCCCACACCCAGTTTCTTTCTTATACTTCCATTGTTAAAATAGTATAAATTCATATTTGTACCTCACTTTCCTTTGGTCGCCTCTTTTACATATTTCTCTCCTTTAAATTCCTTCCTAAGAAACTAGCTAAAATGTCTAAATCCTCTATTTTCACCCTGTTAAAGTCAGCTCATGTTCATTAAAAAAATCCTACAGACAAGTGTATCTGTCACTATCATTGATGTGTATCGGGAATTCATAGTGTTGACATTTTAGTCTGTGTTTTTGCTCATGCCACCTGTGAAAGATTTATTCTCTTCCTGCCAAGTTCTAAGGAACAAAAGCTGATAGAGTGAAGGCTTTGTCCTTGAAGACAGAGTTTGCATAAACTAAAGTTATTTGGGTCTCTCCTATTGGTTGACAGTCTTTGGAGGACAGTTGAAGGAGGGAGTGAGGAGGACGAAAGAGGGCAGAGCCTGAGACCTCTACCTGGGCAGTGCTAGCCACACCTCCCTAGGTACATGTCACCAGCGGGCTCAATAAATGTGAGAAAACTTGTGCTCTGGGTGTGGTTTGTTTCTCAAAAGGGACAGTGGGGACGTCTGCTGTCTGCCAACACCTAGAAGATGTAGTCCCTGCCTCTAGGGAGTGTCCTGAGCTGGTAAGACAACCTACATGAGTAATCCTTGGGTAAGCGAGGAATATTTGCAAGTACAATATTTACTCCTCTCTCCCTTCTCTTTGGGTTCCTGATATTTGGCCACCTCTGTTAATAAAGATACTGTTTTTCTGAACTCTTAACGGTGCTCAGCCTCACTTTTCCAGAAACCATAGAACCCACCCTGCTACATGATGCTATTGGTATTTTATATCGATCAAAAGACAGTATGTTCGAACTAGATTTTATACTTAATATATGCTTCTGATTATAATACTGACTGCAGTGAATTTATATAATATTCATGTAGTATACAATTTTATACATAGTTACATGATTTTTATAATAATTCTGTTCTAATAATGTATGTATGGCCAGACTTCGCGAACGAAGATTTGGGTAGGGCTCTCCCCACGTGGGTGTGCCCTTCCAGCCTGTGCAGTGGATTTTTTAGGTGAGGCACAGCATGCACAGAACTGGCCCCACCGTTTAAGTTCTGAGGTCCATCTGCCACGACCGAGCGAGATTGGATGGTGACAGTGAAGTCCTTGTGACTGTCACAGCACCCGGTACTGACCAGGGCTCACCCTGCTCAGCGTCTGAGATCTGACGGGGTCAGATGGCAGGGAGTCATTTAACTGCCAGGGGCTGGTCACCACTGAGACTCAATCTCAGGTCCTTGGGACTCAGAGTCCAGAGTGCTCTCCATTACACCACGGGACCACCCCATAGTTCTAATTATAATTAACCACATATTTCAGCTACAATGGAAGAAGTCCATGTGACATGCTGACACGTACATTCAGTATTGTATGTGCATAAGAAATACAGTCTCCAAAAACTCAACATCCTCTATGAGTTGCAATACTCTTTGTTACCTTCATACTATGCAAATAATGTAAATTATATTTTACTGCACTACCACTGAATTGTATAGAATTAAAAAGTGAAAAACCTAGTGAAAAGGATCCCAAACTGCAACAATAAAATCTATTTCAAGTAATTTTTTTGCTTTGGGTCTACATTTTCATGCTGATAATCATTACTGCTTTTATGTTTTCAGATCTATAGATGAAGACAGAAAAATAAAGTACAAAGCCGCTGTCAAAATCCAGAGCTGGTTTCGAGGATGCAGAGTCCGAGCCTATCTGAGGTAGTATATTAGTCTATCTTAACCCATGTTTCAGCCTTGAATTTTTCCTCAACATATCTTATGGTACTACTTAATTTTAATAAAATGAGAACATTTGGGAAAAAACCAACAAGAAACATTATTCAGCTTTTCAACAGAATGAAATATATTCTGTAGCAATGTAAAAAATAGTAATTTTGATTTTCAGAACTGTATATAGTTAAAAAGGCATGATGCCAATAAGTAGCATGGAAATAATCTACCTTCAAAATAGATACATGGCATTGTTTAAGAAATCTTGTCATGACTGGAAAAGAAACAAAACAACCAGATGTCCCTCAGATATGTTTATTCAGAGACTTTTCTTATGGAATCATAGAATATCCTGAGTTGGAAGGGACCCAAAAGGATCATCCAAATCCAGCTCCTGGCCCTGCACAGGACACGCCAAGAGTTACACCATGTGCCTGAGAACATTGTCCAAACACTTCTGAACTTTGTCAGGCTTGGTGCTGTGACCACTTCCCTGGGGAGCCTGTTCCAATGCCCAGCCACCCTCTGGGTGAAAAACCTTTTCCTACTATTGAACCTAAAACTCTCCTGACACAACTTCAAGCCATTCCCTTGTGTATTGTCACTGGTCACCACAAAGAAGAGATCAGTATCTGCCTCTTGTCTTCCTCTCATGGGGAAGCTGTTGACTGTTATGAGGTCTCCCGTCAGTCTCGTCTTCTCCAGGCTGAACAGACCAAGTGACCTCAGCTGCTCCTCCTGCGGCTTCCCCTCAAGGCCCTTCACCATCTTCATAACTCTACTTTGGACACTCTCCAATAGCTTAATATCTTTCTGGTACTGTGGTGCCCAAAACTTCACACAATATTCAAGATGAGGCCACCTCAGTGCAGACCAGAGCGGGACAATCCCCTCCCTCGACCGACTGGCGATGCTGTGCCTGATGCCCCCCCAGGACATGGTTGGCCCTCCTGGCTGTCAGGGCACTGCTGACTCGTATTCAGTTTGTGTCGACCAGGACCCCCAGGTCCCTTTCTGTGGCACTGCTCTCTTACTGTTGCTGTTACAGAAAAATTGCCTAGTGAGTGTATGGCAATTGGACTTACTGTAGAAATTAAGGTCTACTGCTGGATTGAACCGGGTAATTTAAAAAAAATCTTTCTTTATATAATTTCCTCCATTTAGAAGTCAGAGAACTTCATTCTGTAAAATGCCATTACAGCATTGGACTTGATCTGGGAGGTCTTTTCCAACCTTAATGATTTTATGATGTGTGTACAAATTGCTTGGAAACTCTATGGTTGGTCCTTTCTCCCAGAAAGCCCTTCTCCATTTTTTTGATCATAAGCCCTACTAGTCAAACTCATGTGCTCAGATTTCTCTGTCTTCATAAAAAGTAGAGCCATGAGGGAGAGGGATTGTTATATCTTCTAGTTTGACCTCTTGCCTCTCACATGTGAGTCATTATGTATCATCCAAACAGATTGTATCAAACCTAAATAATTATTAGGTTAAATGGCATTCATTATTTAATGGCCAGTATTTTCCTCATGGAAAGATAGACTACAGTCATTATGTGCACTCGTTCAAAAAAGCACAGGTAATTTTTTTCCTATTTCTGGTTCAAATGTGTTGTCACAGGATGCAGCTGTCACAGGCAAGCATTCAGCAGATAAACAGACATGATATTTCAATCCTCCAAGGAATCAATATCAAAAAGCACCTACAAAGCTTGGTTAGTGATGCTCTGTTTCCAGCACATGAGTAACAACTGTATGCTGTAGAAGAAAGTGAAAAACAAGTGTCTTTGCCAGTCTATTCTACAAGAAGATGTTCTTCCACATGCACATTTGTATTTAGTAATGACCAATGTCAGAACTAAATCTCAGTGAAGTGTAGAAGAGGATTTTCTCTGCAACTCTGTACAGGCTGATCTTGCTCAGTGTCCTCTTGGTATCTTGGCCTGTATCAATACTGTGGCCAGCAGAACTAGGGGAGAGATTGCCCCCTTGTACTTGGCCTTGGTGAAGCCACACCTTGTGTACTGTCTTCAGCTCTTGGCCCCTTATCACAAGAAAGACACTGAGGCTCTGGAGCATGTCCAGAGAAGGGCAACAGAGCTAGTGAAGGTTCTGGAACACAAGTCCTATGAGGGGTGGCTGAAGGAGCGGGGGGTGTTTAGCTTGGAGAAGAGGAGACTCGGGGAGGATCTCATTTCTCTCTACAACTGCCTGAAAGGAGGCTGAAGTGAGGTGGGGATTGATCTCTTCTGCCGAGTCTCGACTGAAAAGATGAGAGGAAATGGCCTTAAGTTGCACCAGAGGAGGTTCAGATTAGATTTTAGAAAAAAAAATCAATGAAAGAGTAATTAGGCATTGGAATAACTAGCCCAAGTGGAGTCACCATGTCTGGAAATGTACGAGAGGTGTCTGGATGTGGCATTTGGGGATGTGGTTTAGGGGTGATTATGGTGGTGCTGGGTTGACAGTTGGACTGGATGATCTTAAAGGTTTCTTCCAACTTTGATGCTTCTGTAATTCCGTGATTCTCTCTGACTAAAAAGCACAGGTTCAATATAGCCAGTTCTCAATGTTCTGAATTACCCTAAGACTGCCTCCACTGAGTGAACTTCAAGGTTTGTAAGTTTGATGTTCATAGTTAGGTGATATGAATGCTCCTCTATACAGTGTTTTTCGAGATAATCCCAAAGTAATGATTGCATTATTTTCTAGAAAAATTAATGTGAGACACCAGTTACAAAATTTTCAGTAGCATAATTATATATACATAAAATAAGGGCAAAGTGAATATTTACTCACAGTTAAACTAGGTGTAATTTTATAAAAGTGAATGAGGTGTCTAAAAGTGAATAAGGTGTCTCAAAATTCCAGATATCAGTGGGTTGTGTCAAGTATTTGAAAATTGTAAAGCTATGAAGATGTGCATGTGGCATAAAAAATTCTGAACTGGTCAGATGTGTTGGTTAAAACTATCGATGAAAATAAGATCATCTTTTATGCAAATTACATTTGTAAGACTATTTCATTAAACTTTTTTAGTGATAACCAAAATAGTGTACAGGTAAGTTTACAGTAACCCATTTTTTTCAAAATTAAAAGTCTGTGTATGTATAAATATATGTATGTAATGGTCTGTTAGTGTGTATGTGTGCAGATGTATATATGGATGTATGGATGTATGGATGTGTATAAAGTATGTTTGTAGTAGTCATCTGTTTGGAATGAGTATGGATAATGCACTATATGTTAAGAAAAAATAAAGTTTCATTGGGAAGTCTCAAAAATTATTTTTTTCTTAATGTATTTCATTTCAGACATCTGAGTGAAGTGGTGATTTTGATACAGAAGTGGTGGAGAGGTTATCGATGCAGAAAACACTTCAGACAAATGGTGAAGGTAGAGAACTGCTTTTTAAAATTTTGTTTGGTTATTTGTAGAATACATATGAATAATTCATTCATTCATCACGAAATTAAAAAGCCGAAACTTGATCCTTTATACACACAGACACGTCCTTAACTTTACTATCATGAAAAGCACCATTAATTTCAGTAAGCCTACTTATAACAGTCAAGTTAAGTCAGTGTTTAAGTGTTTGCAGCTCTGCAGTATTAGTCCCCAAACCAGCAATGAGATTTGCTCATGCAGAAGCCTGCCCTCATGATGGTAATTGCAGGATTGGAGCTTTACAAGATGCCTTTTTTTTTTTTTCTGGCAGAACTTTTAATTTTGAAAATAAAATAAGCCAATGTGTCTATGCATTGCTGTTTTATGTTTTAGTGGTTTAAATTTCTTACTTAATGAACCTTCAAGTATTTGAGGTTTTGCCTTAAGGCACACAGCAGCAGATCACAGTCAATCTAATTCCCTTGACAGACCTAAAGATAGCAAAAGTGTATGATAGCACACAAGCTAAAACCTCTATGAACAGGTTTAGGAGATTAAGAAGGAACTGCTTTGCTTTTAACATAAAAAAATTAAGGTTTTAATATGTGGTTTACTAATTTATCAATATATACTAGTGTTTTACAATAGTTTTTAACTTGTTAGTAATTTATTCTAGATTAATTTTGTTAAATTGTTGTGTTTCAGTCAAAACAGGCAACTCAAGAAAAAGAAAAAAAAAGAACTGTAATAACTCATATATTACAGACCAAAGTTCACACCCTCTGCTAAACTATGTTTTCAAGTAGCAGGAGGCATGTCCCTGAAAGATTGTCTGGTTTTGCCCCAATTCTATCAGTAACCTATTTAAAGATTTTCTCTCTTCCAATTTACAATCTGGCTTAACTAATAAATTATGAGCCATCCTTTCAGGCTGTGGTTTTCAGTCATCTTCTAAAACTGATTCTTGAATACAGAGCAGATAGCTACGTGGTTGGATTGGGTTCTCTTTTGAAAAGAAAGAAGGAATTTCAGCTGAATATTGTTCCTGAGTTTAGGGAAGGTGTTTAATCTAGAAAAGCTTCTGTAGAAGAGAGACACGATAATGTATCATAAAATTTGTTAATGAAGAGAAGGGATCTGAAAAAAGGGAGAGCAGAATTCACCTTCATATGAAACATTGACAGATATTGCCAAAAGATGCTGTGGAACTGCCTCTGCTTCATGTTATTAGGAGGAAATAGACAAATCCTTATAGATACATTCTAGGCAATGTTGAAGTTGTCTCATAGTGTTCCCTCAAGTTCTAAATTTTTTCACAGTTAAAACATTATAGAGGGATGAATTTCACTCCAGAAACAAGGTGATTTATGCATTTCTGTGTTTTTCAAGATGAGAATAAGGAGCATGTCATCTTTGGCATCTGATCATTAGCATTTGAAGAAGGCTTAATCAGGACTAAGTTCTGATGGTGGCCATTTTACAAAATTTTCAATCTCCCAGATTGTAAGGAGCTTTCTTTTGGCCATTCATGTTCAAATGCTAATTTTTTTTTTGTTGATAGTGATCAGTTTCTTATTTTAAGTAGAATTACTTTGCTTCAGAGACTTAAATTTATATGTAATGGTTGTAAGAACAGTGGTGCCCAGGTAAGATACAAAGTGAATATATTACCACCATGCTTATTGCCCCTTTCATTGTTCTGAGTGGTGTCCTGGAGGTGAGATGGCAACATAATTCTTCCCAGAGAGCCGGCCTGCAATGGCATTTGGAATTGGCTCCTAGTGACAGGATGAGAGGTAGTGGGCACAAACTGAAACACAAGAAATTCCACTTGAAGATATGAAACAACTTTTTTTACCGTGTGGGTGCTGAGATACTGGAAGGGGTTGCCCAGATTGCACAAGCTGTTCTTGTAGAGTCTCCACCCTTGGAGATACTCAAAACCCCACTGCACAAGGCCCTGCACAACTTTCTCTAATCCCTGCTTTGATTAATGGTTTGGAGCCAACTTCAATTGTTTGATATATCTGTGAAACCAGAGGTCTTTTACCTCATTTCTTTATTCTGCCTTCTTTTGCCTTCTCTTCTTAAAAAACACTCTCACAGTTACATTTTAAGATAGAGAGCCTTTCAAATTAGCACAGATTTCCTGCAGTGATGAAACTGAGAGAGAGCTAACACCATAAATCCCCCTCAGCATTCCATTCTTGGAATATATGTCTGAAAAGGAAAATAAAAAAATCTTTAATTAATAAAGCCTGGTTCATATTTAGTTCTTCAAATAGGCATAATGGACAAGCTCTTGCCAAATCTGAAGTCTGTGGAATAATGCAGGACAAAAAATTCTGCAAGCCCACACTTTGTACACATACTCTAAATCAAGCCATAAAGTCATCCAGTTTCTGGATTCTACTACTTACCCAGTGCTACCCAGAGCTCTAGTGAAAGAGAATCTAATCAGAAAGCTTACAAATTATACAGCAATCAGCATAGAAAACCATGTTTTCTCCTTAAATACTTCATTTTGTGCTTGCCATCTCTTTGTTTGTAGAAGACTAAATAGGACAGCCTGATTGGCAGCTAACCTGAAAGCCATACAATAACGGATAGAGGCATCTTTTACTCCCTTTAAACTGCTATATTCAGTATGGTGTGTTCTGGGGTGCACTTAAATATAAAGGTCAAGTTAATGCTTTATATTTGTTGTTATGTTATCTTGACTCAATTGATGGCTGAATTTGTAATACATAGAAAACCCCAACACTTTCTCAGCATCTTAACGTAACTTTCAAGTTAAAGGATCAGTTAATGTTTGAAATGGACTCTTGTTAATAACAGTTGTAATGACTATGAAACACAATGATACATTTGACATGATAGTCCTTAAATACACTGGTCACTTTAAAATTTGTCTGCTGATAGTGATTGGATTGGTATCTGCTGCCAGCAAACAAGGCAAAGCATATGCACAAAATACTCATGATTGCTTGATAATAAATCATTTTAATGATTATATTCAAAATTGTGAAATGTGAGTGGTACTGATGCGGAAAATAACAAAGGCTGAGGCTCATCAGATTGTCTGTCCATATGTGCATCACTACTAGTATTTCATTTGCTACTCCTCTAGTGCCTCTTACTTGGATTGTTAAAATACATTAAGTAAAAAAAAACACATCACCTATTGATGGTATTTATATAATTAAAGTATGTGCCTTTCAATTCTTAGCATAGGTGCTTTGGTGTAAAGCTTTGTTTCCTAATTAATCTTAAGCTAAAATTAAGAACTGCTCTCCTACAATTTTCTTAGTAGGTTAATTGTATTGGATAACATCCATTGTATTAGATACTGAAAGTTTTGCATGACCTGCAGGAAAGTATGAATTTTAAAACCAGGAGAACACTGGAACATGAATCAAACTTTACATCATTGTTTCTTAATTTCTGTATTTCTCAAAGTCAAATAATCACTCTTGTTTAAGCAAGGGGATTTCTAACATTTTTTTGTTGTATGAAGTTGGCATGCATGATGGCCATATTTTTAGCTTACTTTGAATGGAGATACAGTTGAGAAAAGTGAGTATTTTATAGTTTAACTATAGTTTAACACCACCCTAAATAGTTTAGCGGAAACTCAGCAACCATTTTTAAATAGTTCCAGTACAATAGGAATTAGGTAAATGCCTATTTGCTCTACAAAAAATCCCCAACAAAACCCCAAAACAACACCACCCCAATTTAGACCATCTTTCAATCTCAATCTCAAGCTCAATGAGATTTCTGCATCTCCTTTGAATTTTTCATTTCATATTAACTGTTTAAACCAAAAGAAGACATCAATCAGAATTAGGTCACATTTGTAGGTGATCCCCAAACACATTTTAAAATACAAAAGGAGAGAGTAGTACAACAGTTCATAAACAAAAGTCTCCAAATATATTTTGGAAACCTGCTTAATGTAAGCTGTTCAGAAGACCTATGTAGTAACATCAGACACAAAGACTTCATGATTCAGAAGTGGAGGTGGTACATGTGGATGGGATGGCAAGATAATTTTCCCTAGAGAGTTAACCTGGTAGTGTCACCTTTAAATTGGCACTCAGTGAAAAAATGGGAGGCAATCCAAGGGGCACACGCTGAAAGGCCGGGAATTCCACTTAAGCATAAGAAAAGAGTGTTCTGGACAAGCAGGACCCAGTTCAGGAAAGAAACTTTTGTTTATTAGGAAAGCACATAAATGTAGACTTGGACTGAAGCACTAAATTAGGACTCTGCTTTTGTGAACAGGGAAGAACACATTCTCCATCACTAGTAATAGCAAAACTTTCTAATCAGGATTAGAAAACAGAGGGCAAATCTATTTGCAAAAGAACCTGGATGCTGACACGGTCTTTAGCCTTTGGTGAAAGAATAAGGTTGTAAGACAGTTGTGTGAGCGATTCTGCATTTGGATGACTTGTGATTTAGAGCAATTTTTAAGTAAAAGCAGGAACATTTAACTTCCATTTTATTGTGAGTGACTGTTTTAAGTGGTGCCAAAGGCCTGGATTTCTCACACCTTAGTGAGGTGTGCAAGTGAGGATCGCAGTTGCCATTGACTATCTCTGTAAGTGGTAGACAAAGTTCTTCAATACTGTGCCAAGGTCAGAGGGAAAATGGTCCCACTGTCTTTCAGTATTGATGGCATCAAGAACATTAATGATGTTGTTAGGTCTCCAGTTTAGGTTCTTCAGTGAAATAGGATGCGTTCAGATGTAAGTGCTCACAGCCTTCAAATATGGGAAGAACAAATAAAAATATATGATTGTTTAGTTTAATCATTGATGGGCAGAAATCGGATGAACATTTTTAAGTTTAGGGACTTCCATTAAGATGTACTCTATCTACTTGATAATGTGTCAACTCTTATGTTCCCTTCCAAGGAAAGAACAGATGAGCTGCAACCCAAAATTTTATCAATTTAATCCAACCTTTTAGGCATATACTTAAATCTGGCAAACATTATTTAATTCCTTTATTAGTACCACTCAGTAAACATTTATGGAGACTAAAGAGGAAAGACACTGTCCACTATTTATTCTAATTTATACCTCTGGGGCAGATTTTCCTTCAAGAATATATTTGTAGATGAATATGTGTGTGTGTATGTATACATCACATATATACGTGAAACTTTTTTTAAATTTAACAATCCTGCAATTTTCTTTCACATAGAGAAATATCTTTTTTACTGTTTCCATTATTAGTAGATTGGTATGATATTAAAGTGAGCATTTAAAATGCACCTTAATTAAACTGCAGGAATTATGCCTTGCTTAATGTAATGAAGAAAGAGAATTTAAAATGAAGTAGCATCATTGTGTTCATTTGTAAATAACATATTGCAGCCAACTGTTTCTTAATTGCCCAGACTGTTGATAAATAATCCAGTCCTGCTGCTCTCCACAGACAATTTGCTTTGGATCAGACTAGGCAATTCAAATAACACTAATTACAGTGAAACCCTTTTATAGTGAATTCCCGTTTGCCATGGGGGAGAAAATCACTATATCAGGGGAAAGCACTTTTGCCTTTGATTTGTGTCTAAAACATGAGAAACACATAAAAGCTGCATGTTGTGCTAAATAAAGGACATACTCTTGCATTCAAAGTACTTATATTTTACTTTTTATGATACAATTGTGAATTATGTTCATTTTGCATTTGTAATTAGAGGGCGGAACAGATGTGAAAGCTTAGTTTAAAGTGATGTATCCATTAAAATAACCTATGCTGCCAAGTGATTGCTTAGTATAATAGGGGATTCGTTGACTATGAGAGGAATTCTACTTTATTGGTAGGAAACCAGGACTTCAGGAAATGTTTTCTATACCAGGGGATTCACTGTAACATGGTATCATTGTATTTATGATTTTATGATGTTAAAATGAATATTAAATGAAACAAAATTCCCAACGATTACTCGGGAGGCAGCTAAGTACATAACATTTAGTACAGATGGTTGGAAGGCACAATTTTGCTCCATCACTGCATCCGTATCCTTGAACGATTTCGACTGAAGACAGCATTTCTTTGAATTTTTCATTAAACCAGACGTCTTGAAATATGAATTCCTTTTATGTTTCTGTGAGTTTTGGCTAAAAGAACCCCAGTGAATAAATCATACAATACTACGTGTCACCAGCACTTGTGAATATTTCTGCTTTGTTATTCTACTCTCAGTAGAGCACCATTGATTATCAAACTCAGCGGAGAGCATTTTATGATCATATATCTCCATTAGCTCCTAGTTTGACTACCATAGATTTTTCTGGTTAAGCCTGCATTATGTATTAGGAAGCCTATCTCTTCAATACAAAGTTTGATTTTATTCTCTGTAAGCCTAGAACTCTTATTATGTATTATGTATAAAGATTCTTATCTTTTATATGTAAAAATAGGAGGACTGTCTTTGTGTAACTGAAATATATGCCATCTTTTTTTTTCTTGGTTCACAGACAGCATATTTTATTATGAAGATGAATTTCTACAATGAAATGGCTGTCAGGGTAAATATTTCTTCACTTGTTAAACAAATGAAAAGTCAATTGTGCTCCGAATTTGCTTTTAATAAAATGAGCAAACCAGAATAATATACACTTGATTGATATGCTGATGGCAACAGTGGGAAATAGTACATAGTTAAAAATTAAAGTTGCGCTCAGTAGTCTGGGTTGTATTTGAAAACTGTAGCTGAATTTAAGACACCTGCTTGTGTCTTGCCCCATTTAGATGTTCATTGTACCTTAGCATGTATGATACTGCTAAAACCCCCAAACATTCTATCTGCCAATGTTCTTACAAATGTAGACATATATTTACAATTCTGCAAAACTATGGTTTTATGCTGATTTGCTGATATAGCTGGGCTTTTTCTGTTGTTAGTACATGACATTGATGTATTGAACCTAAAGAGTTACTCAGAGCACCTCTAAATATAGAGGTGGAACTGCACTGATCTCATTGGTGATATTATGAGTGACTTTTTCTAAATGAAGAAGAGTATAAACAGTCCTTAAACTTTAGTAAATCTATAGCAGGTAAAGTATGTTATGGGGAAAACTGCAAACAAATATGTACAATGAATATGAGAAGGACATGAGATAACTATTTTTATGAAATCTTTTTATCTTACGGGGATTTCTTAATTTGTGATATAAAACTGCTTTACTTGAAAGGCCTATATCTTTTTAGACAAGGCATCTTACTTTTGAATTCTACCATATGTAGGAATATGGTGAGGATGAGATTAACCCAAGCAAACTCCTGTAAAGTAGGAAGATTTTCAGAATGGATTTTAATTTTATAGCCTTTCTGGGTCCAGAACAAGTCAGTCAGGAGATGTGTTTTCATCAGGATTTTTACTTAGTGTTGGTTCTCTCAGAGGCACAAAGTGGAATCTTACATTTGGTGCATGTTAGAGAACTGAAGGTGTTTAACAACAGTCTAATTCCTCACAAATGCACTTTGTGGTTGTTGTTTTAATTTACTCCTTAGTTAGCTAGTTGGAAAGTATTCCACAGTGGATAAATGCCATTTACTCAGGCAGCTGATATGAGTGAGAAAACATAAGTTGTAAGTCAGCTCTTAAAAGTTGCCTGTGTACTTTTAGAAGACATTTGAAGACCGAATTTCAGGGGTAATTATGTATTCTAGTCAAATGGAGTTTTGCATTTGGTCTTTCATTTTTAAAGAAATTGAATGTGTTCCCATTCATTTGTAATGGAAATATAATGTTGAATCATTAGGTGATATAAATCTTCAAAGTACCATTTTTCAGTCATGTCCTTTAATAAAAATTTAAATCAGTAGAAAACAATAGAACAGATCTTTATTTAGTTGCAAATGTCAGAATCCGATTCTTCTCTGTCTAAATCTTGTGTAGCCATATCTCAGAGCAGATTTAAAATGCTACCAGTCTGAAACACTGAATGGTTTTGGGGTTTTTTTTGTCATCTGTTTTTTGAAGAACTAACTGAAGTCCAGGGCAATAGAGAACCAGGCCTGTTGAGTTTTAGCAGAGTAGACGCGTGCCCAGACTTTTCCTAAGCCAACAGTGCCTCATATTCACACACTGGGAGCTTGGTTCATGACTAATGTAGTTCAGTGTTCTAAAAATATAAGAACATCTGTGTATGTTTTTCTATTTAACCACTTAGTTTTGCCTCGAAGTGCTATTAAATATTTTCATTTATAGATAATGTTTAGAAAGGCAGTTTCGATTTTGGCATTTGAAGGATCATGGAGGACATACACATGCTTGTAGTTTTGAAGTCACTCTACATGTCTGTCTGCAGTAACCAGAACTATCAATTTTACCTTTTAAAATTGAATCAGAGATCTTGTTTTAATCAGTTTCAGTTTTGAGTACTAGTCAGAATATGATTTTCTCCCTTAAAAGATTTAAGGTTGCTATAAATTTTCAGCGACAAAAGTAATCCTATGGCAAAAAAAAATTCCATGAGCAGATGGCTTTTGATATATCAAGGTTTTGCCATTTGTTTTAGTGCTTAAAATAAACATTATTTATAAGACCACTTACATTTTGATGCTACTTAATGAGGAATATGCATCATTGATTTGACTAGCTTAAGAGGTCATTTAGAACTTGCCCGTTAACAAGCTGTAATCTGCTGAGCACACAATGACTTTGTTTGAAATTATCTGTTCAGTGCTGATCAATGACAATAATTGTTTTGTACCAATCACTGTTGAAACTTACTAATTACTTTGAAGGGCACACACACTTGTCTCTTTTTTTCTCAAGAATTTTTTAAACATTCACCTTGTAATTAAAAAGAAATACAGTCATAACACTTTATATTTCCTTATAAAAGCAACCATTTAGAACTTTCACATTGAAACCATGAGCGTTATCAGAAGCTGTGTGTAAAATGGTCTTTTCTAAAAAGACTAATCTTCAGATTTGGGATCTCTGACATACAGTACTAAGGAAACAAAAATCTAGAATAAAATAATTTGAGACATAATGCAGTTTTTCTTACTTACGTTTCATTCACTTGAAATCAGGAAGTTCATTCTGAACTGTAAGTGGTGTAAATAAAGGTAGAATGCAGCATTTAATTGGTACACTGAGCCCATTGGAGATAATTATAGCCTTATACAATTTGAGCCTTTTGTCTTTCAGTTTGAGTTTTGATCCTTTAACCCAGAAATATCCAGTTCCACATTTATAACTGTGAGGTGAAGACTGTCAGAAAGAGTTTCAAAGGGACCATAATCCTGCATTAATGAGCACATGGCTATATGGGAGCCAAGTTGCTCTTGTTGAGAAATTTTGAAGCCAAAAAGGAAAACAAAGCTAAGATCCTTATTCACATGCAAAGGATTTTGCTTAATCCCAGATCTCTGAAGGCATACACATTCTTTGCTCTTTCTCTATTTATTTTTAACCCAATAAGCTTGCCTATGACATAGTGGAGTTGCACAGTATGAAATTTGCTATCACTTAGTGCAAAACAGCAGCATGTCTAGTGCTTAACCTTTCTTGTTCCCATATCTGTTGTTTATTCATATTATAACAATGTCTAGAGGTCCAAACCCTTTTTATTAAAAAAAATCCCAAACATAAAACAACACGTAGATAGAAAATACCAACTTTTAAAATTAGTTCTGAGTCTTATTTGGGAAGAGATGAAAATGCTGATGCACAAATGGGAAATACAAGAAAATATTAGCACTGGAAGTTATTATCCTCTTATTCCTAATAACTCCAGCGCTTAGGTTAATTTTCTGGATGACACATCACTCAAAGACTTAGGAAAGCTTTCCTGTGATACTTTTCCTCTTGTTAAATCTCACAAAAAAAGATAAAAAAGATTTACTGAGCCAGCTGGATCCTCACAAGTCTATGGGACCAGACGGGATCCATCGCAGGGTGATGAGGGAGCTGGCAGAAGAGCTTGCCAAACCGCTCTCCATCATCTTCCAACAGTCCTGGCTCTCTGGGGAGGTCCCAGATGATTGGAAGTTGGTGAATGTCACCCCAATCCACAAAAAGGGCTGCAAGGCTGACCCTGGCAACTACAGGCCTGTCAGCCTGACCTCCGTGCCTGGCAGGGTTATGGAGTAGATCATCCTGAGTGCAATCACACAGCACCTTCAGGATGGAAAAGGGATTAGACCCAGCCAGCATGGGTTTAGGAGGGGCAGGTCCTGACCAACCTGATCTCTTTACGATCAGGTGACCCACCTGGTGGATGAGGGGAAGGCTGTGGATGTGGTCTATCTGGACTTCAGCAAGGCCTTTGACACTGTCTCCCATAATATACTCCTGGAAAAGCTG
>VWZD01001041.1:188043-247492 GCA_013396695.1 Sakesphorus luctuosus | reverse complement strand
GCTTTTCTTACATGGCAATTCTTTGAACTCATCCAAAGCTGAACAAAATTTATGAACTCCAGCAGCTAGACCACTTTTTCATACTGTAGTGTCCCTGTTCCCTATTTCAAGGACATGTAGAGTATCATAAATATTGTGTAAATTAGGAGGATAAATATGATTACCTAAAGATTACATATTAATAAACTTGATTTTCAAAATATAATTTTCAGGTTGTAACTGATTACATTATAGCAGTTCTGGTTTATCTAATTGTGGAGACATGACAGGCCATCTATATACAGGCTGTACTAGGTTATCAGGGAAGGGCTCTACCTCTTGAAAACTACAGACTCCTGAAAAAGTGTATAAATATTTTTCATGTGCCATAGTCATTTCAGCTGTTTAGGTCATTAGAAATGTGACAAATTTTATGTGCCATTTACTGAGCTCACTTAAAGCAGTTCTCTCGTCATTAAAACAAGGTGATGGTTCTTTTCATTGTGCAATTTTCAGCTTAATAATGAACATAAAATTTAAATGCATTCATTTATGTGGTACGTTAGAAAATTAGAAATTTCTTTTATTTGTAGATGCAATTTGTATGCAATTATGTAACTTAAGTTTCCTCAATGCTATCCAGGTATTCCAGTTTATATGTGAATGTATCTGCAGATGCATCAGTCAATACTTAATTTACACATACGGCTTTTCCAGAATGTACTATAATGTGGCTTATTTTTGAGATCTCCCAAGGAACAAAATAAAATCAAAATACATAAATGGTATGTTTTTATTTCGCACACAACAGTCTATTTAACAAGTTTGTTTATTTTAATCATAATATAGGATACTGTGTCAGAGTGTAGCTACAAAGTTGCCAGTAACTGGTCCCATACTTCCTAACGCCTTATTAACTTAGTACCATTTCTCACAATTTAGCAAAATGCTCAGAGATGGGAGATGTTAAGGAAGACCAAACTAAATAAGGTGCTCTTTGGCACTGCCATACCCAATGAAAGGCTTTTGAGATGAGACTCCCTTTAGTATCTCCCATTTATGTCAGAGAAATACAGACTACAATGGTTAAGACCTTTAAAATGAGCCGCATCACAGTTTCTTCTGTTATTAGAAATGTGGAGTCTACAGATTGCATTTTTGCATGCTTGTGATTTGATTTTTGTTGTAGGGTGTGAAGACTTATTGCTCTTTCTTTGATATTTCAGATTTTATAGTGGAAAATTACGTTCCTTTGCTCTGTATTGGTATATCCTATAATATTCCATGAAGTATCATGGAATTGCATGAGATGCAAAGCAGTAGACAGTGTCTCATGAGCACTTTTTTGTTGTTATTTTAAAAGAGAAATGTCCAAAATAAAAAAAAATATTTGTCTTAGTTAATTGTTTTTTGATTTTCTAGATCATTATAAATAGACCCTTCTGTTATGTAAGGCGAGATAAGTCTCTGAAGTGCTCACTCAGAGAAGAACCCCAAAACTGTCTTCTATTTTTACAGTCCAGAACAGCAAAGACAAATAAAAAAATTGTGGATTTTTTCATTCTAGTGATACTCAACATTTGGAATCAGATGGTCTAGTCCAACTTCACCAATATGATGTCTATCAATAACAAGATTTATTAAAAGGCCATTAAGCTTTGACTGAACAATCTAGTCTTGATTTAATAACATCAAAAGATAGAAAATACCCTTTTTATTTTAATCCAGGCGTTAATTACCTTTGGTGTTAAAGGTATGTCCCATATTTCCCCACTGGAATAGTTTCATTTTATCTTTGAACCATTGCTTCTTGTTATGTGCTGCTCTACTAGACTGAAAACTCCGTGCTAAACATAAACAATGGAGCTCACTGAAAGATGTGTTTGCTTAAAATAACTTTTGTGACCACTTTGGACAGACCTTCAAAACATCATTTAAAATACTATCAGCATTAGAACTCAGCACAGTTATTATGCCTAGGAAATTTAATTTTTTTCCTTGCTGTTGTATTGTCAATTTATGCATTCATTTGTATACCTCACAATCACTTGATCATAAAAGAGTTTCTCCATCTCTGTGAATCCTACTTGTAATACTGCTTTTAAAAGCCATAGTTCTTCATATTGTGAGCATGACTTTTTTTAAGCTCTGAGAAACTTTTACTTATTATTACACCCTTCAAATTCTTCAGACTCTTCACCTTATAAGGATAATTAGAGGAATCCATTAAGTGTTTTATCCTTGACAGTGAAGTTAAATCCCAGTGTTTTACCTTGAACGTCACAGTTTCTGCTACCTTCAAAACAAATTAACATGACATAGTATTTCAAGAAAGCAACATTTCCCACCTCTTTTCACTAAGGAGGTTATTCTTTTCTTGTCCAATTAATGAGGTGATTGCTAAACGTTTACAGCCTTATCAACAAACTAATTTAGTCTTTCAGCTTACATGCCACCCAAAATCATGCAGCACTCATTGGCCTACTTGTGCTTGTGGTGAGAGGCCTCACCAGCATCTGAGCAAGAAAGAATATAGTACTCTGACCAGAAGACTATGTGCTTAGGTATAGACAACAGAATATATTTGTTGGATGTACTCTTATTGGATGTCTAAATGTATAATTAAATGTTGTCTGGTTTATATGGTAGAACCAAAATTTCAGAGAATAAGCTATAATTCTGAATGGGATCTCTTGCAATAAAAAAAAATGCCTGATTTTTTTTTTTTGGTGTTGATTCCTTCACAGTTTTCGAGACAGTAAGAGAGAGGATTTTCTAGCACTTCTGAAAAGTGGGATCTAGTTGATATTTTTAGTTTGGCAATGAGCCATTGCTGTGAAGTCACATACTTTCAAGTAGCACTGCAGTATTAAAAAAAAGGTGTCAGATCTCTCCCAAAATAATTGCATTTGCTTTATATAAAAAAAGAAATAAATTCTTTGCTATGCCTTTCATAGTGGCTTATGCTTCATTAAAAATGACACCATAGATGCTCAAGAGGTAACACTTCAGAAATTTTGAGAGAACCACCAGGTACCGTGAAAATCAATATAAAGTTGTGAGATTTGCCATTGTTGCTCTGCTGTACATAATGGGTCATTACATAAAAGCTCTCCCTGCCTTGCTGTTGTAAAACCTGTTTAATGGGGACAAAGTGTACCATTTTACTTACAAAGATATGCAGACTTTTGTATGAAAGTCAGTGAAAGATGTGAGTTATGGAGTAGACCTCATCGAATTGTTTCATAATACCCTGAGAAGGAAAATCAACTTAGCTGATGACCTTTAGAAGCTATAACGTCATGTTTGCTTTCTAAATCACATAATGTTGAATATTGTAAATGTTGCCAAGTACCATATATTAAAGTAAAAGAACTACAGATATGTCTACATTGTACTGCACTGCAGCAGAGAGATAACAGCTTAAATGAGTTCATTCTAGTACTGGGAACAGCTTAACTGTAGCAAAACATAGCAGTGTGCTTTCCTCTAGTTATTACTGTGCAGATGGTAGCATATACACTCTTCTGGGAATTGCGGTGCCACAAGATAACAGATACTTTCACATGACATTAACTAGAAAACTTCCAGTGGTATCTGGCTGTGGTTAGACATCCTCTTTCATATGTTGCAGGAAAAATTAAGAACATGACTGGTCTCTTAGCAGCTTAGCACTGACACTGTGCTAGAAATGACCACTGCTGCTAAACTGCTGTCAGAATAAATTGTGTTGGGACTTTGTTATCTATTCTGGGCCAGATCAGCTTTGTTACCCCCAAGTACTAATTTCACTGTTTAAGCTAATCAATCAGGCTGATTTTACATGAAGGGGTCAATATCAAACAGACATGGAGTCAAAACATTTTTCTTGTTGCGGTTAGCTTTTTTAGTATAGACCTGAGCATAAAGTTGGATTTGCTTGCTCTGCCAACAAAGACTTCGATGTTGTAGTTATTCTTATGCAACGTTTAATCAAATCAAAATAATTAAGCTAAGAAATCATTGTTTATATTGGACATTTACAAAAATTATTTTTAACTTCACGGCATTTTTTTTCTGCCAATGAGGATGAAGTAAATTCAGCTTAAGGATACATATATACACAAGAGAAAAACATTTGGACCAATAAGTTTGCACATTTTGAGCAAATTGAATAATTCTAAAAGGTTATATAGGACAAAAATTAGGTTTTTCATTGATGTGAGGAAAAATTCTGTTAAGTTGTTATTGAAACCTTAATTACAAGATTCTATATAATGGATTAGGAAAATACTCTGGTTATAGTTGTAAGCTGCCTCTGCAATCAGTAGTTTGAAAAGCTGTTGCACTCTCTTGAATAACTGTGCAGCAGTGGAAATTGGAAGGATAAGAAGGACACATCAGTCTGTTCTTTCCTATCGTCTGGTACCTGCTGTGTCCTGATCTCCCGATCTGCACAAGGTATTCATTCACTGTATGCCCTGCACCGCTATGTTCATCACATTGCCTGCATAGTGTATTGATCACATTGTGGACCTTGACACTTGAACTGGAATGTCAGTTAATTCCATTGACAGGGTACACTGTGGTTAAGGAAAGGTGGAGAGAACATGTTCTATGCACAAATTTTAGTGGGATGTTACGGTGTTATGAATTTCTTTCTGTAAAATTAATAACAATAGAAGCTATAGGGTGTTTTTGCATGCCTACATATTGACTTTATTTATTTTAATTTTTTTTTCATCCTAAGGAGTCACGTATCCTGTTCACTGTGCTGCAGTGACAGAGCAATAACATTCCTCCAGATTTTGAAGAGATTGTCATGATTAATGTGTCAAATGGATTGATGTAAATATTCACATTTAAAATTAGTGTGAATTTTGGACATCTAATTGTGGTACGTCTCCTAGGCAGTAAGATACCTTGTACCACTGTAATAATTGACTGCCTCTTCAAGCATCTGTTTCACTGCAACTTGAGATCAAATATTTTGGTCAAAGGTGTCAGGATACACACAGGACTATACATCATAGTGGAGAGGAGAAGGGAGTTACAGACCTGCCCTGTTTTGCTTAGCAAATCTGAACAGGTTAATTCAAAAAAATCAGAAAAAGTTGAGGATGATCAAGCTATCTGATTGGACATAGCTAATGTAAGTATGTAAGGGGTGTGTTCTGTTAAAACTTTGCCTTTAAAGTACAGAGATCTCTAAACTATTTTTACATCTAAGGCTAGTCTATACATGTATTTCATTTTCCCCCCAAATTTAATAGATTAAGTCAAGTGATATTATCGTGGCAGGTCATCTTCCATTCTCACCTACAGCAATATGATGTGAAATCAAGTCGCATGCAGTATTGTACCAAAATTATTGTCTCACTAATTTTATTTTGACTTCCATATTCTGTATTAGAGCAGGGAGAATGATATATAGTCAGGAAGATAAAATAGAGTTAGGTTATCTCCTCTTATGCTAAGGCTCCTCTTATACTGCCTCAAATGCTAGAATTTTATGGTTTGGGGTCTGAACTGTTTAAAATCACAATAGCTTAATACTTTTTCTGGGTACTCTAGGCAAATATACTAACTATTGATTTTTATCAGTTACTCTTTAGTTAATATAATAATTTTATAATATTATTGGGCCAAAGTATCACAGAATGCCAGCAAAAATGTGAGCAGAATGCAATAGTTTGATAAAATTCAATAAATGTAGGTCAGTCTGAATTTGTAAAATGATGTAGTTCTATGCAGAATTATTAAAATTTGTATATTACTGAAATCATCACTTGAAGACCTTTCCAAAAGTGCCAGGAACAATATTATATGTGTATTTTTAACCTTTATACAGACAGCAGGAGCACTGTCAACCAAATTTGCATCTCATAGCAGGAACCAACACCACTGCCTACTGCATAATGAAGTATCAGAATAACAATAAGTTACCTTGTCAGATGAATTTTTTTTAATTTTTGGACTATTAAAAGCAAATAATTTTATCATTAACGATTCAGTAGCCACTTCACAGATTTGTTACACAAGATCATTTTTAATTTTGGGTTTTGAGCACATATGCTGATAATCTTATGCCTATTTTCAATTACCCGAAATATTCCCTATGACAAGGAAAACAAGTTTTGTTTTAGCCAGTATATTCATGTTTTTAATAAAAGAATACATTCTCAACTTGTGCTAATAAACATTGATATTCTTCTGATTTGTTTAATAATTTTCAGATCATGATAAGACACTACATTTGTTAAAACATCCACATATTTTCTCTACAAAGCTATTCCATAAAAACCTGTGTGGGAGAAAGTCTGATTGGACTAAGCTTACATGGGAAGCCAAGTTTGTAGGAAGATGCAGTAGATGCTGTTAATATACTGATATAAGGTTTAAGATAATGAAAAGATTATGTGCAAAAATAATTACCCACTTTTTCAGTTGTAACAGATTATAAGCAGTACTATTCCAGCTATGAGCCATGCAACAGACAGATAATTTATAAAAATAGAACAAGATTATTAATTAGCCTAAAACATGTTTTGCATTTACAGAATTCTTTTTGTGCTCCCAAAAGTTGTTGAAGATTTAAAAACACAGGTCAAAAATTTGCCTTTATTCAATTCTCCCACTTCACACTGAACCAGGAAAGTTCATCCTGAAGCAAATTTGGTCCAGAATTCACCAAGTATCATGCATCATAGCTAGTATGCATGATGTCATATAGATGATACCCATATATCCCAAGAAAAGATTGCTAAATGAACCCACAAAATCTATGAACAAAGTGAAGGCTGGCAGTAAGTGTACAAATTTAATCCAAAAATCATTTAATTTCAACCGATTTTCAATTGACTTTAATGGCATTTGGATTTATTTTCTCTGGGAAGGCGTACATGTAGAAGGTCACAAGCATGAAACTTCTCAATGAACACACTTCCATGTAAGCTATCTGGAACTCTAACTCCATTTGGAAGACTAAGTTTCTGTCTTTAGCACCACTTAGACTTCTACACATCATTTTGTATGGGAACAGTGAAACTCCTGTGCAGTGCATAACATGTTAGAATTAATCTGCTAATGTGTGAAATAGTATATTCATATCCAACTGCTTTTAGATTCTCTGCTTTTGTTGCTCCCTTTCAAATTCTTGGATGTATGGTAAAAGAGATGAAAGCTTCAGGTTCAAATAGCTTTAAAATAAATCTATATCTATGCTAAAACATCTATACTTTCTTGTCAAGCAATGTTTGAACTGCTACATAGCCCTTATTTTGTCCTGCTTCTTAGGAGAGAATCAACTTGAGAGCTATTATCCCTGAGACAGAAATGTCTGCATGTTCTGTGCAGCTGTACAGGGCAGTATAATGCCTGATAGAGATATTTTAGCACAACTGACAAATGTGTAGGCTGCAAAAATATGTTGACAATTATTTGTAACTGCCTAAAAAAATCTTAAACTTTTACATGTATTAAGGTATAAATAATAGTGAGGATGTGAGATAATCAGGAATGGTCATGATGATTTGGATGACAGCACTCTCTAAAAAGATCATGAATTGTATTGAACTTCAACAAGTACTTTAGACTTCATTTGATTTCAGCAAGTAAAGATTACTAATCATTCATTCAAAGCATTCTAGTAAATTCAGATTGAGGACAATGGGAAACATTTTACATCCCATTATTTCTGTAATACAAACCTACATTTTTGACAGTATTTATGGGATTTTATCACCAGTTGTGTTCTAAATAAAAAAGCTTCCATATCCACTGTTTGGCAGAAGTACCTGAGTATATAAGAACATGAATAGACTGTAGCAGTATGTTGATAGTCATTTCATCAGTTATTGATAGTGGTACTAAAGCTGAATAGAGGGCTCTGTAATCAAAAAGGAATAGCATTAAATATGTAAACCACGGATCATACACTGATACTGAAGGTAAAGTGGCATAAAATAAAAGAACAAAGTTGATACTGTATGCATTGTCGATTTATTCATTTGTTCATGACTGATGGATATAGAACAAAGAGTTTCCAAGTAAAAATGCTTATGTACCTACATGCAGTGACTCTGAAATCTGTACCTTAAGGACAAAGAAAGGTCGCCAATCTCTCCAACTCCTAGTTCTTTGTCAAAAATGGACACAGTTAATGAGGTTTGTTTGGTACAGCACAAATTCTCAGACACAGATAGAGATCCTTTCAATGGAAACAAATTTGTTTGGCTTTACCAGGTTACTTAGCGATTAATAATAGCCTTGAGATGCAGGTCAGAAAGGTCATCGTCCCTGCTTGCCAACACAATCTAAAATGTGCAGCTAGTCCAGCTCTGCAGGCTTTGAGGCCCCGCAATGCTATGCATAAAGTAAAACAGGCTATTTTCCAACTTCTTTTTTCATATTAATAAGCAATTTTCAAGAGAAGGGTGGCAAAATGGGGGCCATGCCACTCTAAGTAATTCATTTATTTTGCAATTTAATCTTATGTTGGAAAAAAATTACACTGCTGCAAAAGCATAGCATGGTGATTTTTAAACGTCAGTGTGCTTCATAAGTAACCTTGTATGAAATATTGTATTAGCAGCCTTTAACAGTAAACTGCAACAAAAAATATTTTCAGAGATTGAAATATACCTATACATCATCTTCAAACTGTATTTCCTTTTTTCCCTTTTAGAGTTGAAATAAAAAGTTTATCATTATTGAATATTGTCCTTATTTTAATTGGTAAAAACTTGAAAGATAGCATGAAACAAATAAAAATTGTACATTGCAACTTGTATTTATGAATGCGATTTCATATTTATAAAGCAACTGTTCTTTCATTCCTTTTGATGAACTAATTTAATGATAATTAAAATATTAATAGTAAGTCTGAGCCACAATCTTAAAAACACTTTCAGGAGCATTATGACTTTCCCCTGGGATTATTCATATCAGAAAACTTATCCATGTGCATATTTTGACACCGTGTGACCCATGTTCTCACAGTGTCTTATTTGGTACACATTGAAACAACTGCGACTATTAATGCAGACCTCTCTAAATAATCTGGTTTGCAGGAATATTTGAATTATCCAGTTATGTGAATAATATTTTTTCTTTTATTTTTATTTTATCATATCCCCACATGCTTAAAAAAATACAGACTAGAATTTACTCACTTAATTAACATTTAAGCAATCTAAATGCTTGACTGAATATGCTTGGTGTCTTTGGCACACAGGTTAATTTGAACTAGCCATTTCATAATAACAAAAATAACAAATGTTAATCAAACTAACCTTTTTTAACTGGGTCAAAAAAATTCCATACACGTGCACGGTGCACAATATCACAGAATTTTGTTTCTTATAGAACATTAATTCACATTACTGTTTGCATAATTTATAGCAAGCCTGAGCCTATGAAAAAAAAAAGCCTTTGAGGAGGAAATCTATGCCCACTTCATGCTAAACTTTTCTTCAACATTAAGTTAAAATAGTAAGTTTTCTTCATGCTTTGAAACGTGGTATTGGGTATCATTCCTTATTTGTTTTATGAGGAAAGAATTTTCCCCACAGACTGACCTATTTAGATAACACTCTGTGTTTGCAAACCTCTCTCACATGGTGATTCATGAGGCAGGTACATTCCTGTTTCTTGTGATGGCCTGGATGGTTCCTATCAAATCGGAGCAGGAATGACCTGTGCAAGAAGTCTAATGCCATGGAAACTCCTCTTAAGCACAATGTGTTAACAAAAGGTTTACATCCAGTTTTTCTCTAGGCCTACATTCTCAACCTTACAAAAGGCTCAAGGATCTAGGAGTGAATATCATCTCTTATCCCATATCTACTGTCCTCTCTCATTCCATAAGATCTCCCCTGTCTGTAGATCAGGAGGGGCTGCAAGGCACTAGCTGAGACATAGTGAAAAACTTTTATTTTGAAACGATTTGAAAGAAAATCACTACGTTATGATATCTTCTGCTTAGTGATATTCAAACTAAAATGGCACTTAAAGACAAATAAAAGGATATATATGAATACTATTTTATGAGGCTGTAAAAATACATAGGTTGACATATTCTTCAAAAGAATAACAATATGAACTTGTGTACTGTTCATACTTTGGATCACTTTAATCCTATTTCTTCATAGTTATATCTGTGTAGAATCCTGCTGCTATGGAATTGAATGAACTATAATTTTGCATTCCAGTGGTGTCAGTGTACTACTAATACATAATAGCTGAACACTGTTTAGCTATGAAAGGGATAAAGTAAAATAGAACATCAGCATGTCTTTTAGTTTTGTAATATAATAGCAGTCTTATTTTATTACAGGAGTGAACTTCAAGTGTACACAAAAATGAAGGAAAATGAAGAGAAAATGAAAGACCTAGAAAAGAAAGAAAAGGAAAAGAAATACCAAGCTCGAAAGATGCATTACCTCCTTAGCACTGAGCAGGTTGGTATACCTGTCCCTGACAGCTCATGCAAACCACTTGGGCCCCCAGCCTGACAGAGATAAACTAGCAGGCTGAATGGGACATGACTTGTTGAAAAGATATCACAAAGACACTACTTCGAGTTCAATTTAGTGCTTTTCTATAGGCAAGAGCAGGTACCATGACTATTCCGTGACAGTATCCTCATAGAGGCAGCATCAGCACTGCTGGCAGAAAGAGTCCAAGTCAGCAGTTTGATCTGCCACTGTGATAACACAACATGAAGGGCATAACCTCGCTTTAAAAACTCATTTTGACTGGCTTATTGTTCTGTTGTTGCACTTGTCAAGAACTAACAAGTTATTAAGCTGAGAAGGGATTTCATTTTTTCCCCTTTTTTAATTGAGCTAATGCTTGGGTTGGTGCTGTGTTCTGCTTGTTTTTAGGATATATTGTAAATGCAGGCTTTCAGCTAAAGCTTTTCCTAGAACTGCCTGAATCAGCTTGTTTAGCATGATTGTTTTCATTGAGAAATGCCTCATAAATTTTAAATATTTACTGATTAATTTGTTTTGTATCAATAAAACTGGTATGTTTTTCCAAGCTTTCTTACGTAAGCTGCTTTACAGGCAGGTGAATGTGGCAGTAGATATATCATATACTAAACTGATATGATTGTTAAACCTTGTGGGTTTGTCTTTTATTTAGTTGCCTTTTGTGAACTCTTTTTTTTAAAAAAAAACAAATCCAAAGTTTTTTTTCTCCATAAATTTTTGGTAACTTGTTCTTCATATGCATGTAGAATAGACATGAAATGTTAATATGAAATAAATGCTTGCTATTCCTGGGTTTTTAATCATAATTTGTGTCTAAGAACTGTTAATCCTAAAAAATGCAGAAAAATACCATTACACTTAGTGACAAAATATATAATTTTCCCCTCTTTTGGACATTTATGACCTATCATATAAATAGAAGTAGTTTCATTAACTGGATATCAGTTCCAAAAACTCAGTGTGTAAACCAAGTTTAAGTAATTTTATTGGAAAAAATTTAGTATAGTATTAGTAAAAAAGAGCATAAAAAGTTTTCTGAGTGCCTTTTAGACAGGGGAGCTAGTTCATATGTGAAATTAGATCCCTGTAGTGGATTTTTCCAGATGTAGATCCCAGTTATTAAGAATAATCTGAACAGTATTTTTATATTGTTTTAAACTGTAGAAAATTGGGAATTCTTGTTTTGAACAAATGCATAAACAGTATGATTACCTGGAGTACAAAAATTGTCATGTTAGAGACATTGAGTGACCTGTGGTCTAAGAAGATTTTAGTAAACTCAGTTTACCTGAGTATCTGATTGTCTTGGCTTGAGCTGGCAAACTGCCAACCCTCCAAGTACAGGGACAGAGCCTCCCCCCCAACACCCAGGAAAGGGAGGAGAGAGGGAAAAGGGGGGAAAAAACCCTTCAAACTACATTTATACCAAAACTACATATATTTTTACAGAAAGAGACAATTAGAAGGAAGTACAAATATACACTCACACAAGTCACAAACAGCAAGGAACAATTTCTCACTTCTCAGTACATACACAAATTTCACTATTTCAACCCCAAATCGCCTCAGAAGACTCAGTCCCCAGAGAAACAAAACCCGAGCAGAGAGGAGAGAGCCAGAGCAACACATTTTACTTCCCCGAGAGCCAGTGGTGGGCCAGGCCCTCTCCATCTCCTCTGGGACAGCATCGTGCGTCCTCCCCCGAGGAAGCTGTGGGGTGACTGACCAAGCCACTCCCACACTGATTCTACTTCCTGGGAAAAATGATGTCGTAATATAGTATAGAATACAATACTACTGGCTAGAAGAAGTCAGCTGGTAGTTCAACCCAGCTCAAGTCAGCTGACAGCTTCAGGCCTGATCTAAACTCAAATTTGGGCTCACTTAAGTGAACCCACAACACTGATGATACTGGCTTAGCAATATGTAACATATTTTTAGGGAATGGCAAGTAGTGCCTTATTTTAGCCATCCACTGGAGAACTGCTTGTCGAAGGCAGCAGTAACTATTGTGTTCTGATGAATTTAGATTTTTAAAGAATTAGAATTTAGCTCACATGTTTTGCAGAACAAAAATATGCTTAGTTTTGTTTGCTGAGATGGTTTGTGAATACTGGGACTGGGAGCCCATAGGATTTTTCCTGCATTATGGAACTGTGCTGCAAGAACCATCTTCTTTTGTAGGTAGTATTTCAAAGCATAAGTGAGTGTAAATCAAGACAAAACCTATGGACAACCTGAACAAGTGCAAAGATATATTTGAAGTTAACTACTTACTGCAATCAGTCTATATTCCACCTTTACACATAGTTGTAGAATTTGATGTCTTGCCAAGATATGAGACAAATTATTTCAGTGCAAAATTTACTGGTTTGATTCTCTGTGTTTGACATTTTACTCTCTATGTGCTTGGTCTTCTGATCTGACTGCAGCTGTGTCCTTGTTGTCTTCAAAGGATAATAAATTGGATTACTAAGCAAGGACTATTCATGTCTCAGTGGAAACAGGCAGCAAAAGTTAACACTTTTGAGTGAGTTAAGGAAAACATACAATATGAAAGTAGGGTGCATAGCAAATGAAAAGAGGAAGCTGATGAGCTGGATGAGTCAGGTATCAAGTAAAGCCCTGGAAGTTACAGAGATGACCTGCTAGGATTTGCTTCTCCTCCTCTTTCTGCCACGTAGAATGAGGTGCAGTGGTGGAGCTGAGCCACCTCTTTCATCAAGGCTGTGGATGTTCAGGCAGGTTATATGGATAGCATTAAAAAAATCTCTACTTGCAATAATTGTTTCAAATATATCCTATAGTTTGGAATCCTTTTGTTTTAATACAGGCAAAAAGGGAGAGAAGGGTGTTTAATTATTGAAAGAAAAGAGTTTAGGAGTTGTTGCTCCTCAATTTTTGTACAGAAAAGCATGTCAAATTTCATTCTCCACTCCCACAAACTGAAGCCCACAAATGCATCTCAGAAGTGTTTATATACATATTTGTATTTATATTTATATAAAATTATATACAAATGTTTATTTACAAGGTGTGCCCATTCCTGATTACTCACATAGTTTTACATTTCAAAATGTAAACTAAAGAATGCAGTGTCTTGAATGTACAGAAGTGTTTACTATGTACATAATAGCATGGCCTAGGAAGAAGTCAACATGTTTTGTCTTTTTCACTAATTAACTTGCTATTCAAGCATTTATTTCTTTCATAAACTGTTACTATTATAAAGAAAAACAAAGATGAGGAACTGGATATCAAACTCTTAATTAGTATGCATTATTTGTTGTTATGGGTACCAGGTATATACACATAGTCTTATACAGACAGATGTGAGCTTGCTTTGATTCCTTTCCAAGCCAATCTGCAGCTATAACATGGAGCTGAACCCACACTAATTAGCCCTGTTGAGGGCCACAGCCTATTAGCTCAAGAATTAATGCAGTTACACAGCTCCTAGTCAGCTAAAAATATGAGAAGAATAAATGTGTGCATGCTTGAAACTCAGGAACAAGAACTTTGATCTGCATACAAAATATTATCTAGACATACCTACATTTAGGTTGTTTTGCCTGCAGTTATGCACCATTCTGGGGGGAAGTTGTGTGTATTGGGTACCATTGCTGTGGAAATGACATTCAGGGAAATCACTGGATGATAAAAGGTGTGTGTTATTATACCATACTATACAATGTCCCTATATACTGTGCAGTTGATTGAGTGTATTTTGCCATGGAAACTTACACAAATATGACTATTTCCCATTGGTGTTTGTAGAAATACTTTTCATTTACACAAATATTATAATCCATGTAAGAACTAAGCAGTTCATTTGTATAAACAAATGTTAGTATTTTAGCACAGAAGTTTAAATTCATATTAAATAATATAATTACTGACTGACTGTCTGTGAAAGTACAATGTTGTGTATCCCACCAGTGTCAACCAAATAATTTCTGGAGAAATAATTTCTAGAGAATGAACTCTAAAACTTCAGGGTTATGAAATACTAAGCTTTTAATCAAATTGCTATATATGCTGAGATCTCTATATTTCAGGTTTTTAAATTTTTATATAATGCAATTTTTTTCTTATCTGTTTTTTATGTTAGCTGTCTGATAAATTTTGACATCATGGTGAACATGATAAAAACTACACTATTTATTTAGCAAGTCTTTGCCTTCATTAAGAGTATTTCATGTAACTTTTTATTGGTGATGCATTTTTTTCATTGTTTGTATCTATTTTATCATTAACTGCATTGTGATTTCTTATTAAGACATGAAACTTGTAATAATTAAGTTTTTCTTAGTAGTCCAGAATCATAATATGCTATTTCCACTTAGTAGTAATGATTGGTTTTTTTCAAGTTGTCATTAATAAATGAACTACTTATTTAATGTGGTTTTCCATTGTAAACATGTTTACCTATGCAGATTATCCTTTGATATCCCTGTAGTTCCCCTTTCTGTGTTAACAACATTCACTGTAATTGAATAGGTTCTTACTTCTTCTCTTTGTCATATTTTCAAGGCTGACTTTGTAGTAAGGACCATCCTCTGCACTGTGATGACAAATGACCTTTAAAGTCAACAACAGATAGAAGCTCTGAATACTTTGATGACACTTTGTAGAAATGGATACAAAGAGCCCACTTTTGCTGAAATAAGTGGTTGCATGATTCCTGAGGTCATTGGTGTTTCCAGCCTTTCAGAAATTTTGAAGTTGGTCTTTGTCTTACAATGATGATTAGAATTAGTTATATAAATCTAAATCCAAAGATCCAGTATCGAGGAAGAATGCAGACCTGTATTGTTTTAAGTATCTGCCGACAGAGCAAGCAGCAATGCTGAGGTGATTCTGTGAGTGGGAAGGAGTGTCAACTCTGCTAGAACTACTGCGGCCCCAGGCAGAGCACTTGCAGGTCCACAGTGTGATGGGGGCACAAGCCAATGGTAGCTGAAACACAGTAGAAGTGGTGGAGGGAGAAAAATGGTACAAGCCTCATAAAGTATCATTCAAACCGTATCAGTAATTTGTCCACGAAGGTGACAAAACCGTACATCAACCACAAGATGGACGTCCACCATTATAGGGGTACTTGCTACCCTGGGAAGTTTAGTGACATCCATTAGAAAAAAAACCAAACCAAAACAAACCAAAAGCCAGGGAAAAAAGAAAAAGCCAAGATTATGAACTGGAGAGCACCAGTTCCATCCCCAACCACTAGCTTCTGTGAAGGGCAATAAAAAAGGATTAGCCAAATTATGGCCCTGACCAAGGAACCAAAGGCAAAGAAGAGCAAGATGGGAGAGAGTTCAAGGGGAAAGAATGGTTCTGAAGCTGATTGTGATAAACCTTATTAACACTGGGTTGCTGATTTCTCATGAGGGGTATGATCAATAAATAACCCAGCACTTCTTGGTCAGTACAGTAAGACAGATTAATTAGAGACGTTGCCCTGAGACTGTTAGTACTGGGGGACACAACCCTCTCGTATTCTGGAGATTCCCCCAGAATATAAGTTAACAAGGTTAGGATTCAGTTAGATCTAGTGAATTTTCTCCTGGACCATAACAGGGTCTGTCCCTGTGGTGGTAGTGTAAAAAGGTCCCAAAATGGCTTTTCATGTGAGAATTTATGCCCTGCCTGCATTAATATAATATAGAGTATTCCTACATGCAGATCATGCCTAATGTGGGATATACATACACATAATGTAAATATTGTAAAATGTGCTTTGCTCTGTGGGGTGGGGGGGAGAAAGGATAGGGAAAGGGTTAATTTTTAAGTTGAAACTCTAAGAACAGGTGAGTCATCAGTCTCTGATTTACAAGACCAGTATTTTTATAAACCATTAGAGTGGGTTAGGAGTATTTTGTTCTCTAGGGCTCCAGCAACTGGGAATAGATGAGGAGGATGGTAAAGTAGGTAAGTGAAGCCAGTTGCCCGATGATGATGAATGGGTGTTCTACTAGCTGGCTGCCCACTCATGTAAGGATAAGGAGGTTGGATACTAGGATTCAGAATATGAGTTGGGATAGGGGTCAGAAAGTTATTGTTTGTTGTTTCTATTTGTGTAGGAAAGGGATCAGAAATAAGATTAAGACTGAGGTGGTGAAGGCTAGGACTCCTCCTAGTTTGTTGGGGATAGATTGTAAGATGGTGTATGCAAATAGGAAATATGATTAGGGTTTAATATGAGAGGAAGTCACTAGTGGGTTTGCAAGCGTGGTTGCAAGTTTTCTGGGTCACCTAAGAGGTTGGGTGAGAATATAGCAAGGGATATGAGGAGGAGTGACATTTCTATGAAGCCTAGGATGTCTTTTGAGGAGAAATAAGGGTGAATAGGATTTTGTTGCAGTTTGATGAGATGCCTAAAGGGTTGTTTGAGCTGGTTTCATGCAGGAAGGTTAAGTGGATGAATGTGAGGCCTGTAATGATGAAGGGGAGGAGAAAGTGGAGAGCTAAAAATTGGGTCAGGATAGGGTTTTCGACTGAGAATCTGCCTCACGCCCATTCTGCAAGGGTTTGTCCGACACGGGATGGCTGAGAATAAGTTGGTGGTGACAGTTGCACCTCAGAATGATATCTGGGCCTCAGGGGAGAACATAACCTACGAAGGCCGTTGCTGTGAGGGTCAATAGGAGGATTACTCCTGTATTTCAAGTTTTTTTGAGTAAGTAGGAGCCATAATAAAATCCTTATCCAATGTGCAGGTAGATGCAGATAAAGAATAGAAAAGCTCTGTTTGCATGTAGGTTTCGGATTAATCAGACAAATTGGACATTTTAGCAGGTGTGGGCGACTGATGTAAAGGCCAATGTGGTGTCTACTGTGTAGTGTATAGCTATTAGGAGGCTGGTGATGATCCGTGTTGTGAGGCAGATGCCAAGGAGGGATCCAAAATTTCATCAGGCTGAGATGTTGGATGGAGTTGGTAGGTCGATCAAGGAGTTGATTATTTTTAGGAGGAGATGATGCTTTCGGAAGTTAGGTGCTATTAATTTTTAAGTCTTTAGGTGGATGAAGCAAGGATGACAAGGGTCGATAGAGCAAAGGATGCTAAATATGTTTTGATTAGTCTGGTGTGGAGTGTGGTGGAGGATTTGGCTGCTTTGAGTTGTAAGGTAGCTAGTCCTTCAGGGCCTGTTTTTTTATATCAAGATAGGTAAAGTAAGTGGGAGGCAATTTTTTGTCCATTACTTAGAAGCTGGGTAGAATTGAGATGATGTGTGAAAGGGTTGAAATATCCAAGGGTTGACGAGAAGTTTAGAAGGGGGTTTTGTTTGGGTTTAGTGAAGGTGTGTGTTATTTTTGAGGGTTCTAGTGCTAAAGTGATGCCAAGTATGGTAACGATGATGGCGATGGTTTTTGTGGATAAAGGTATGGTTATAGGTGGAGTTTTTGTGGGCCGGATGTAGGAGGCAATTAGTAGACCAGCTACAATGCTTCCTAGGGTGAGATGGGTGATGGGGTTGGTGATTGCAGGGTTGTTTTTGTTGATCAAGATGATGGAGGTGGTTCAGGTAAAACCTGTTTGGACTAGTAGAGATATACGGAGGCTATAGGTTGCGATGAATGGCATGGCCAGTAGTGTTAGGAGGAGTGCTCAGGTGTTTGGGTAGGATGTGTTTATGCTTTCAATGATAAGGTCTTTTGAGTAGAATCCTGCTAGGAATGGGGTGCCTGTGAGGGCCAGGCTACCAATGGTTAAATATGAGGTGGTGGTGGGTAGTGTTTTTTGCAGGCCTCCTGCTTTTTGAATGTCTTGCTCTCCACTGAGGTTGTGGATAATGGATCCTGAGCAGAGGAATAATATTGCTTTGAAGAATGCGTGGGTTGAGATGCGTAGAAATGCTAGTTGAGGCAGGTTCAGTCCAACTGTAACTATTATTAAGCCTAGTTGGCTTGATGTGGAGGAAGCAATAATTTTTTTGATGTCATTTTGGGTTAGGGCACAGGTAGCAGTGAATAATGTGGTAGGGCACCTACCCAAAGGCATAGGGTGAGGGTGGTGGGGTTGTTGTAGAGTATGGGACGAGTGTGGATGAGCAGGAAGATTCCAGCTACTATAGTGCTGGAGAGAAGTAGGGCAGAGACTGCGGTGGGGCCTTCTGTGGTGGCTGGTAGTCATGTGTGGAGGCCAAATTGGGCGGATTTTCCTGTGGGGGCTAGAATTAGCCCTGTGAGAGGAAGGAGTGGGGTTTGGTCTGGGGATGAGAGTTCTTGGATGTCTCAGGAATTGATTGTGGAGGCTAATCAGTCTATGCATAGAATAAGTCCAATGTCCCTGATGCGATTGTATAGTACGGCTTGAAGTGTGGCAGTGTTGGCTTCCGCTCAGCCGTGTCATCATGTGATTAGTAGGAATGACATAATTCCAACTCCTTCCCAGCCGATAAATAGGAGGAATATTTTGTTGGTGATAGTCAGTGTCATTATGGTGATTAGGAAGGTTAGGAGGAAAGAGAAGAGTTTTGTGATTTGGGGTTCTCCTGCTATGTATCATGTTGCAAATTGTAGGGTGGACCATGTTATAAATAAGAAGAATATTAGTGAATATTGGTCCATTTTGAAGTTCAGGGGGATTTTGAAATTCGTGGTGAACTTTCATTCTCATTAGAAGGTAATGTTTTCTATGCCTAGGTATATGAAGACGGTTATTGGGATTAGGCTGATTAGAAAGGAGGTTTTGACAGTTTTTATGGTGATAGAAGGGGAGTTTTGGTAATTTTTTATTGAGAGTGGGAGTAGCATTGGGGTAAGTAATGTTGTTAAGGTTAGGAGCATGGAGATGTTAAGGATTAATGGGAGGTCCATTGCTTTTACTTGGATTTGCACCAAGATGTGTGGCTCCTAAGACCAATGGATTGCTGTTATCCTTTAAAAGCAAAGGGGCTGAGGTTTTATACTCAGATGCAAGAGTTGGCAGTTCTTGTTGGTTGAACCCACCCTTGGCAGGCAAGAAGACTCTAACTTCTATTCTTAGGATCATAGTCTAATGTTTGGCTTTAAACTATGCCTGCATGAGGGGATTCCTGAAATTAGTTCTGGTTTTAGGATTAGGAGGAGGGATGGTAGGATGTAGAGGGTTATTAGTAGATGTTCTCGTGTGTTTGAATTTTAGACAGATGTGATGTAGGTTGGTGGTGTTCCTTGTTGGGTTATGAGAAGTATGGACAGGGTGTAGTGTGCAGTTAGTAGGGTTGCAAGACTGGTTAAGATGATAGTGATGGTGGAGCAGTTGAAAAGGGCGACTATGATTGTTAGTTCTGCCGTGAGGTTGGTAGTGGGAGGGAAGGCTATGTTTATGAGGTTAGCTAGCAATCATCAGGAGGCTATGAGGGGTAAAAGGGGTTGCAAACCTCATGTCAGGAAGAGGATGTGGCTGTGTGTTTGTTCATAGTTTGTGTTGGTCAAGCAAAATAGTATAGAGGAAGTTAATCTGTGTAGATTATTAGGATTATTGCTCCTGAAAATGATCAGTGAGTTTGGATTATGACTGCAGCAATAACTAGGCCTATGTGGTTCACAGAAGAGTATGCAATGAGGGATTTTAGGTCAATTTGGCAGAGGCAGATTGAGCTGGTTATTAGTGAACCTCATATGGCTAGAGTAAGGAATGGGCAGTGTAGGTGATTAGAGATGGAGTCAATTAGGATGAAGATTCATATGATGCCATATCCGTGTAGTTTTAGTAGGAGTGCTGTTAGTAATGATCATGCAATTGGCGCTTCTACGTGAACTTTGGGGAGTCAGAGGTGTAAGCCATAGAGAGGGGCTTTTACCATGAAAGCTAGCTGGAGGGCTAAACTGGATATGACTCCTGTTCATGAGTTGGTTAATGAGGGGTGTGAGAGTTTTATTATTATCAGGTGTAGAGTGCCTGTTTGGGTGTGTAGTGTAGGATGGCAAGTAATAGGGGTAGTGAGCTAATTAGGGTGTAAAACAGTAAGTAGATACTGGCGGTTAGGCACTCTGGTTGGCTGCCTCACCATGTAATTAGAATGAGTGTAAGGATTAAGGTGGCTTTGAAAGTGATATAAAATAATATTAGTTCTAGGGCTGAAAAAGTTAGTAGGATAAAGGATTGAGTTAGGATTATGGTTATGATGAAGATTTGTTTTCGTGTGAATGGTTCCTGCTGGGTGTGGTTTTGGCTAGTGATAAGTATGAGGGGTAATAGTCAGTAGGATAAAACTAGTAGAGGGGATGATATTGAGTCGATGCCAGTTCATTGGGTTAGGTATTTTCTAGTGAAGTAGACTGGGGTGAGTCATTGTAAGCTGGCGGCTGCAATAAGTCGGCTATAGAGAGTGATGTTTGGTCATAGGAATTTTGATGGGGATAGAAGGGTTGTAGGGAGGAGTATGATTGTTGGAAGTAAAATTTTTAGCATTGTAGTAGGTATAGGTTGTGGAGGTGATCTGAGCCATGGGTTTGGGCAGAGGCAACTAGGATGGCAAGGCCGATGCCTGCTTCACAAGCGGAGAATGTTAGTATGAGGATGGGTATTAGAGAAGGGGATATTGTTTGAGTTTGGGCTGGTCATATAGATGAGGCTATATACATTGATAGTATTATGCTTTGTAGACACAGTGGGGCGTAAATTAAATGGATTCAGTGGAAGGTTAGCCTTAGGCTGCTTAGGGTAAAAGTTGAGTAGAAGCTTAAGTGCAGGAAAGTCACAGAGAAAGTCATAGGGGTAGGCTATCAACTGTTGAGTCGAAATTAACTGTCTTTGTTAGACTAACTTTCTGTTGTTATTCTGCTCATTCTAAGCCTCCTTGAGTTCATTCATATACTAGTCCTAGTGTGAGAAGAAGAATAATAGTAGATGATCATGTTAGGGTGGTGTAGTGAGAGGGGATTGGAGTTGAGTGGCTCAGGGGAGGGGTAGTAGGAAGGCAATTTGTAGGTCAAAGAGGAGGAATAAGATAGCGACTAGGAAGAAACAGATGGAGAATGAGATGGGCAGAGCCTAGGGGGTCAAAGCCGCACTCATATGGTGATAGTTTTTCTGCATCTGGGTTTGTTTGGGCTAGTCAGAAGATTAGTAGGGTCAAGATGATGCTTAGTGATGAAGATAGTGTGAGTATAAATAAGATTATGTTGATTGCTCTTCTCTGGGATTTAGCCAGATTCTAGAGATTGGAAGTCAATTGTAATGCATATACTAGAAGAGCAGGATCCTCATCAGTAGATTGTCATGTAGAGGAAAAGTCAGATGACGTCAACAAAATGTCAGTATCAGGCTGCCGCTTCGAAGCTGAAGTGGTGGTTTGGTGTGAAGTGGAATTTGATTAGTCAGAGGAGGCAGATTAGGAGGAAGGAGGATCCAATGATTACATGAAGTCCGTGGAAATCCGATGGTGATGAAAAAGGTTGAGCTGTAGACTCTGTTGATGATTGAGAAGGGAGCTTCATAATATTCTGTAGCCTGTAATACTGTGAAGTAGAGGCCTAAGAGTACTGTTATGTGTAGGGCTTGAATTGCTTGGTTTTGGTTATTCTCTGTGATGCTGTGGTGGGCTCATGTGATGGTTACCCCTTATGCTAGGAGGATCATGGTGTTTAGTAAGGCACTTCTGTGGGGTTGAGGGGATGAATTCCTGCTGGGGGTCATTGTCTGCCTAGTTCTGGGATAGGAGCTAAGCTGGAGTGGATGAATGCTTAGAAGAGTCCTAGGAGGAAGAAGGCTTTGGATGTAATAAATGGAATTATTCCGTAACATAGGCCTTTTTGGACTGTTGGTGTGTGGTGGCCTTGGAATGTACTTTTGCGTACGATGTCTCATCATCACTGAAATACAACTACGAATATGGAGAGTAAGCCAATGGATAGGAGTTGGGTAGAGTTATGGTGGAATCATACGGTGAGGCCTGAGGTGGAGAGCAGGGCGGTGGCTGCTCTGAAGAGGGGTCAAGGGCTTGTGTTTACTATGTGAAAAGAGTGTGCTTGGTGGACCACTGAGAGTGTTAGATGTTTTCTCTGAGGCAGAGGCTTAGTAGGAGGACAAACACATAAGCTTGAATTATGGATACTGCTACTTCCAAGATAGTTCGTAGGAGGAGAATAGCTACAGTTAGGAGGGATACTGCTGGTGTGATGGGGAGTAGAGCAGTGGTGGCTGTGGAAATGAGTTGGATGAGCAGATGGCCTGCAGTGAAGTTGGTGGCTAGGTGGACTCCTAGAGCTAGGGCACGGATGAGCAGGCTGGTTGTCTAAATTTGGATGAGGGCATAGATTAGGGGTGTGGATGTGCCTTCTGATAGGAGATGGCCTAGGGATGCTCGTGGTTGGTTTCATAGGTCTGTGAGTAGGGTTGCTAGTCAAAGGGGGCATGCTAGGGCTATGTTTATTGAGAGTTGGGTGGTGGAGGGGACGGTGTAGAGTAGGAGGCCTGATAGATTGTTAGGAGAGAGGTTATTAAGTATGTGAAGATTAGGGCTCATTTGAGTCCTTTTTTGTTTAATGGGATTAGTAGTTGTTTTGGGATTAGTAGTTGTTTTGTAATTAGGTGAAAGAATCAGAGTTGAAGGACTGAAAAACGGTTTGAGATCCATTGGTTGTTGGGAGAAGGGAATAAGAGTATAGGGAATAGTATTGAGACAAGGATTAGTGGGATTCCTAGTAGTGGTGGGCTTATGAATCAGAAGAGTCCTATGGAAACAGTCTTCGAAGTGCCACACCTGAAAAGGCTTTTGCTATTATGGTTTCTCCTGTCACTGAGAAAAAAAGGATTGGATAATCAGCAGAACAACAGATCTTTTTCCTTTGTAGTTGTTTCCGGTATGGCAAACAGTACTGGGTGAGGTAAAAGAGAATTTAATTCTCTCTATTTCTCTTTTCTCCAATTTTCTTCTGCTTCTGAACAGATGAACCACAATTATCTTTTGTCAGAGAAAGTGAATGTACAGCTAGTCCAGGAAGCAAAAGTTCTTTTGATCTGCAAAAGCTTGAGAGCTTTGTCTCACAGTTGCAAAATGTATTTTTATGCTGTTGATCATGCCATGTTATACATGCATCACTTAAGCGTATTGTTGCTGTGGATGGTGGGTTGAGTCACAGCCTCATTTCTAAACCTGGACCTCCTGCTCTGTGATAAATCATGCTGAGAGTAGATGAGCTAATACTGGTCCTCTGTTCTCTGGGAGCTTCTGTTCTGTCTGAATGCTTTAACTATTGAGACCACAGAAAAATTAATCATGCCTGTTGTGTGTATATGCCTACTCTTGATTTTTTTTTTCTAGCGTCTTCTTTCTGCTGGACCCTGACTAATTAGAAGACCTGACTGAGTTAGACTGCAGATTCCTCTGGTCCAGCATCCTACCTTTGAGAGTGGCCAATAGCATGTGCCTAGGGAAGAGGAACAAAATAGAGAAATGGGGCAATATAATTACTGCCAAGAATATTCTCCTGTTTTCCAGCAAACAGTAGTTAAAGAACTTGTAGTTTTTTGGTTGTAGAGCTTTACATTTTTGAAATATTAAGGTGTTCAATTTTTGCCTCTGCATTCTTTCAATTCCTGCCTCTGCTAATACTCTGAGAAGGAATAACCAAGACAGAGACAGACATGAGATATGGGCCTACAACTCTGGCTCTCAAGTTGTGCTTCCTTGGAAGACCAGGTTTATTCATTCTCCTTACAGTATTGTTTTGCTCATACATGCCCATTTCACAGTGTTTACTGGCTCTGGTATTCCATCCTGGGAGATACACAATTACAAAGGGCCTATTCTTTCTCCACAGTTTGATGTAGTTCTGGGGATTGCCTCTTCCACTCTGAGCAACAGTAAAGTCCATCATTTTTCAGCCCTCTTTAGCTGACTGACATTTTTTCCTGATGTCATTTGGCAGTTTGTGAACAGCTACTGCTCATAAACTCCAAGGTCATTTAGAGCTACAAGAGAAGAGCAAAGTCCATGTGTAGGAATAGGTCCTTTTTGTTGTAGAAGTTTTAAAATCCATGATATTTCCTTTAATAACTGAGAGTAACCAGACATGAGTTATCTTTTTGGATCGCAGTTTCTTCAGTTTTCAGTGCCTGTTCAAGTATGTCACCATCTCTGTGTTTAGTCATGGCTAATATGTTTAGGTGTGTGGCTAGTATTTGCCCACATTTATTCTGATTGAACTAATGCATTGGAAAGGATTACTTGGAAAGATACAATAGCTGGTGCTATAAAACAAGAAAGTATTTTGAATGGAAGTAGTCTTAACTGAGATGATCCTTTCCAGGAAGATATAAACATGTGAGAAAGTAAATCTTTAAGAGTTTAGCACTATAGAAAACATTTAACCCCCCCAAGCCAAAAAATAATAGGAATAATGCTCTCTGAGGAGGAAGGAAATGTTTGCTGTGAGTTACTCTCAAGTGAGTAATGGAGAAAAGTTCTATTGTCAGCAACAAGCACCAAGTTTATCCATTTTTACTCTCTCTGTGTAGCACCATAAGCAATTTCACTTTAGGTTAATGGGAGGCTTTTAGCAAACTTTTCTGGATTCTGAATTAGGGCTTTGAGTATAAAAGATGCAAAAACATCCCCTACTTTTTCATCTTTTGTTTCTAAGACTAATTAATTTCATATTGACCTTCTGCAGTTATTTTAGAACTCAAAATATCACTTGTATCAGTTGTATCCATATTTATTTCATATTTGTCAGTTCCTAGAGTAAAATATTTAAATTCAAAATCTGTTTAATGCTAAGGTATTCTTTTCTTAAATTTTTCCTGTCAACAGAGAGGGCAATTAATAAACATTACACTGACACCCCTTGTCCCCTTTCCACATTACTGGAAATCAGGAGTTAATTCTATTGATGTTACTGCACTTATATCAGGACTAAATGTTCTAAGTGAGAAAATAAAAAGGCCACAAAATCCTTCCTGGAGCAGGTTATGAATATTCAGAAGACACAACTGATTAATATTCTTCTAACCTAATGTGCTGTCCTGTAAGAACTTGAAAAACAATTGGTCTAAAATGACACTGTTTGACATCCACTCTGTCTCTGGACAGCTGGCAGTTTTATTCTTATAAAGGTGAGGGCTCAGTGGATAAAGCCCCGGCCTTTGATCACCAGACCCACAGTTTAAGGGACGAGGCAGCAAGTTTGGTCATTTGAGCTTAGTCCCGAGTGAACAGTCCACATCACAGAATGATTATACATAATTTGTTACTATTGGCAGAGTCTGCTCAGGAAAGGCCAAGGACTGAGCTAGCATGAAGAATTAGCTCTTACCTTTTACATTTTATTTCCTCCCTCTTTACTGTTATAATTTTATCATCCTGTCTCTATAACATTCAGGGGGTGAAATTATCATTCATTTTAAGTACTAATACTTCCCAAGGATGAACTAAAATAGTTAATTTTTTTTTTTAATCTAGGTGCCCCAGTCAATGACCATCCCCACCTCTCCATGGATGTTTAATATCCACTCATCACTTCTCTGTCAAGAAGTCAGATATTTCTGAGTACTTTCCAAAACTAGTACCATAAAAAATGCCGTTTAAATTAAAGAGAAGAGAGTGAACTTTCTTAATCCTTGGGAAGACTTGCAGCTACATTTAATAGAATTAGTATGTGAAGCGCTTCATGCTACAGTGTTCTGTTTTTATAAGTGTTATTTCCAAAGTGTTCACAATTTCCATTGGATCCTTCTTACAGTATTTGTGACAGGTATGTTTAATCAGCAAGCTTTCTTCATGTGTTCAATTCCAAGCCAGTGTATCAGTCCATTCACAGATATTCACTATAGGAAAATCATTCAACTCTTGTGTCTCATGGGGCACTATACACACAATCTCAGTTCACTTGGAAGGGATCTCAGTTCATGTTGCTTAATGTTTCTGTCAGAAAGAAGGACAAAGTAAGATCAACTTAGAAAAGAAGCCAGTAGCTGAGCTGTTTGTGATTCTGAAAGACATTTTACCTGAACAAAGAAAAATGTTTATGTCTAGAAGATTAGTTCCACCAGTTCTAAATTCCAAAAATGACCTTTCAGTGATTTGCACACACAAACAAGAATCTCTCCTTCTCTTAGAATCTTTCCGTTTCACATTCTTCATCCGAGGGATACTCAGTCCTGTAAATTTGCTACTCAACACAGTGCCATGGTGATGTGAAAAAAGAGGACAAATGCTGGAAGCCAAAATGTACCTCCAGAATCTATCTGGTACACACTCTGACAGTATAATTTAGTGACAAAGTTTACAGCTTTCATAAAGTTCTAGTTTTGCTCATATTCCTTTCTATCAGCCTTTCTTTTTCTCTAAAAAAATGGGTGTTATCTCCCTAGAATGGGCAAGTACAATAAAAGCCAAAACTAAGATAATAAGCATGGTGATTTTCATGCTCAGAAAAGGGTAACTGTAGGTAAGGGAGCGTTTGTAAGAGGATGGGGAAGTGCTGTCTGCTGACACCATAACCTACCTCCCATGAGAAATCGATGTCTACGCAGCATTTCCAATGTATTTCTTCCCAGTGTCAATGAACAGAATTTCCTTCCCGTTCACTGCTCTCTTAAGTCTCAGCATAGCACAAGTGGTAAGTGAAAGTGTTTCCAAAAGAAATCAGTAATTTTTCCCTTTGTCACACTTTACAGAAAACAAGATACTCACTTCCTATTTTTTAAAGACAGTGAATAAACTTTTGAGTATTAGCAGTGACAGTATTGCAAACTCTATTTTTCCGAAAGGCTGCTTGTTATAAAATCATTTCAGTTTGTTTGGTAATTGGTTAACTGTGCAAAGAAATAAGAGTTTATGCTGAAAATTCATCTGTCCTTAGAAAGAACTTAATATACAACAGAATATAAAGTTTGAGTGTTGTTTTTTGGTTGATCCTTTGCAAGCTCAGTTTTTAAAGGCATATTCATGTAGACATGGCAATATTTCTCAGAGCTTCTTCTAATTAGCTTGTTACTAGCCATGTGACTCACACTAATCATGTTATTATAGCACAGTGGCATCTCTGTATCTACCATATATTGGAACATTGAGCATCTCTGCCCCTAGTATTAGTAATTTAAAAATCCACTAGCTAGAAGGTCCTTGTACTTAAACTGTCTTTTTCAGCATCTGAATTGCATAATCTCTATTTTTGTGGATCTTTTCTAGGCAACAAACCTCTTGCACAATTCCTGTGGGTAGGATTAATGGCAGGGTTTAAAGGACAAGCTGTGTGATCTATCAAAAAGTGTACATGCTGAGATCTTAGAAAAACATGACCACATTTTGTGTATTACTGTCAATTGGGGTTGCAAACGGGTTGGATTGCTGCAGGGTCAGAAAACTGGTAGGAGTGAGTTATATATTGAATGCTGGGTTTGTGTATGATATGGTAAAAACATTTAAGAAATAATCTATATTGCACAGAAACCACAATGCAGTAGCATAACAGCTAAATAGTTCACAAAGCCACATTCACAGACAGTGGAACTCCGCTGGCATTCTTGAAATACTTACTGAGATAAATTTGATTGATGCATAGCAGTCCACCTGGTATTTATACAAGTTTGATGTGAGGTATGGTCCTGCTCAGGTAATTTTTGAAACTATTATATCAGAAGAAGTACATGCTAAGTAAGAGATAAGTACATAAGAAGAGGGAGGTTAGGAATGGCATGGGAGAAGTCATGAAGATAAAATAGCATACATGTCTCAACAGCAAACCTTCCTGTTGATTAAGAAGCAGCACTGATGGTATCCTAGCTTTAATGAGACTTCAAGATGAGTGATGTACACATGAATTCTTTTGGTTTTCAGCTCTTAGGCAACTGAGTAGTATAATAGTAAAGTTCTTTCATTAACTTGCACAGTTTATTCAATACTCAATGCTTTTGTTTAGCATGTAATATATACTGTTACTTTGGGAGTTGTGTCTGTCCTGCAAGGGACATGATGAACACTATGTATCTCCCCCTATCTATTGTTTGCTTGGCTTTCAGGTTTTCTGTTTAAACAACCTTTTAGTAAAATCTTCTTTGTGATTTTTCTTTCTTTCTGTATCACTTTTCTATTAATTTCTGACTACCTTTACTAATCTGGTTTTGTCCTCTCATTATTCTTTCCCATATACATTATGATGACCATTCATTAAACCCTCACCTCTTTGTTTATTGGTCTCATTGCAGCCTGCTTTGTTAAACATACTGCCACAATTTGAGTTTTTAGTCATTGCCTAATCCTATGGGTTTACTAGAGCAAATTGTTTAATAAATCTGTCAGAATATATGTCTATGAGTGAATACTCACATGTAAGCACAATGCAACACACATAAGGAACAATGGAGAGCAATGCAATGTTATGTTGTTTAGTTTCACATGTGTATTTTTAAGGAGTTAGTGAATTATCTTTTTAGCAACTATTTTGCTGACAAAAGAAATTTTCATATGATTTCCATCTCTACTGTTATGAAGAACTTCTCCTGTCTTCTGATACATTGTTGTAACTTCTGGTGTTACAAGTTCAATGATACTAAATGATATAAGGATTTTTCTCAATTCAGTGAGAAAGGGAGTTCATCTCAAGTAGATTTTTTTGTACAAGGCTAATATTTTCAATTATGACAATGACAGTGGATGGCAATGTAATTTTAAAGATGTAGATAATATCACATATTTAAATACATATTTTAGGGCTCTGAAAACTTCTCACAAGCACAAATAATGTTATCCTCAAAACAGACCTGTGAAGGAAGGAAATTCTGAGTTCACACACAGTTACTGAGATGTGGAAGAATAAAGTCACCTTCAGAGATTATTCTTTAGACTATGCTCTTTAATTCCCATTTATACAAGGTGGTAATAGAAATAGGTTGGTTTTCAGAGATTTCTATAATTTGTATATGATCCCATACTTACCTCAGCCCTTCTTAAAGAAAAATTATAACGGTAATGGAATTTCCCCTTCCCATTTTTAAAATACAGCTATTAAGCAAGTTAAATTGTATTTTTCTACTTGTTTTGAAATTGGAAGTCAAATGAGAAGACAGTAAGAGAACCTTGAATGCACTGTATTTCTTGTCTTCATCATACGAGTATTGTTTCCCATGCCATCACTCACTTGATCAAGTTATTATCCCTCATCTAGTGAAGTCATCAAGAGCCTGCATAAGAATTAGATTTGACAGAATAAACCTCTGTCAGAGAGAGAATCAATGAGAGGCGGACACATTTTTGGGATACCTCTGCATTTGCTTGGCTGCTGTGTTTTGCGTATTGTGTCACAATGCAATGATTCATGCATTAAACTAGGATTATGTTTATCTTTTGTCTTACTGCCTAAATACCCAAGCAATTGGTACCCGTTTGGAGACTCAATTACAGTTTTGTTTCCTGCAATTGAACTTAGTGCCTGTGCAGGTTTAGGGGTTGGTTTTATGGTCTGTGGCCAGGATACTGGACTGGAATGTTTCCCTAACACCTCATTGTATAGGCCATAAAATTGCAGCCTGGTTTACTTATAAGAGTGCATTTAAACTGTGATTGCACTATTATTTTTATATCAAGCAAACATTTCACAGATGGAAAGGACTGAAGCAAGTTTTACAGTCTGAAGGTAGAATAACAATAATTAATGCTTCTGTTACTCTGTTTAAACAGAGTATATATTAAGCAGAAGACAGGTAATTAATCCCACTTGAAAGAATATACACTACTCATCACTCATTTATGAATTCTTCTGTCTCTCCGTAAAGTCACTATCTAAAAGAAAGGTAAAGTACCTTAGGTGCAATGTCAAGTTGGGTCTTCCAGTTCTTATTTAGATGAAATTCATGAGAATATATATTTTTTAAGGATTACTGGATCAGGCCAAAGAGTAGCATTAGCTCAGTGAGAAATGAACCTGCATTTATAAAGCTGAGTGATATTTTTCCTGTCGTCAGGTAAGAAAGTTAAATATCACTATAGTATTTTTCCAATGTCTGAACAAACTTTGCAATGTATTTCTTGATTTTTAATAAAGAAATGTGTTCACATTAGTTAAAATACCACATGTTGTTCCTAGTAGAATACATTCTAATGTGGCTTAAGCATTTTGATGTTTCGAATTTGAGTTCATGGACATAGTTTTATTATACTTGTTGCTAGAACAGTATTTACAGATTTTTTATTTATGATCTTGCCCTAATAAATCTCATAATAAACATTATCCTTGTATTTTCACTAAATATGGAATATTCTGACAGCCTATAAAAAAACCTGGCTATTTAGAAATTTAAAATTCCTTTTCTTTTACAGACATGGTTGCAACATTATATAAACACTTATTTCCTTGTGAATCATTAATGTTTTAAGGTATTTCTTTTACCTCCTAGAGAAACTATATCTGGGGATTAACAAGATTGTTCAATGGAATTCATGTGGAAGCATAACTGCAGTAGCTGAGAAATGATCATGTTTCCTTTTAGTTCTCAGCAAGAGTAATTGAATGTTGAATATCTTACTAAACGCTGGACTGTGACAGTGTGTTAACACTCCGACTATCTCCTAACAGCAGGGCAATTATTTGCTGAGTGGGATTTTTATAAATCCCCTGGCAGTAGTATGTCCTGATAATTATGATGAAGTGCACTGGTCAGTGTTGATTCAGCAATCCCATCTCTAGCAAATATTTCATTCACAGCTCTCCTTCATGCTTTTACTTTTATGGCTTTTAAAGATCTCTTACCTCTCCTCTCAGCTTGCTTAGGGTTTTTTTTTACAAATGACAATGGAGCAAAAAAGAATTTTCAAGTTTAGTCTCTATTTTGTTGAGGTCTTTTCCTTCTCATTTAACTCCTCATTAAAAGACCTCTGAGAAAGTAGGACTTTATTTAGGTTCTTAGTGTGACAATGGCTTTCACAAGCTCCCTCCCTCAAAACTGTTTTTTTCAAGAATAAATGACTGTTAAAGGAAACATTTGTATTAGTGATATATGTTGATTATTTCCATCTTTGAGTTGATATCAAAAGGTAATTAAAGCACATCTATATTACTGTTTTGTTAAATTACAATAAAAATATTTAAATATATGAGAATACACTTTCTGTTGACTTAATGCTTACAATTTATCTTCACCTCAACTTCATCAATTTTTAACTTTGCATGTGTGTAATTATTTTCAGTGTAGTAGCTATGCTGTATCTTAGAATATGTTTTATTTGTGATTTTTACTGACCTTAAAAGCTCAGTTGAGAAACAAGAAAGAAGAATAAGAAATAATTAATTCATAAATAAAATCACAGCATATAAACTGTTCAGGTTTTATTATGCCATTTGGGGTCACCTATCTGTTCTGAGGAACTATCCAGATTAATCAACACATCCTTGTCTTTCGCTTTCTATCTGGACCTTTTGCTTTTTCTTTCTGCCTTCATTCTTTCTATTTCTTTTAGTGCTGCCTTTATTTATAGTTTAGTTTTCAAGGCAACTCCTCAATAATTTCTTTCTTGTATTATGGGCAGTAGAACTAATTTGGACAGAAAGAAATACAGTTAAGTCTTTCTGTACTGAAATCATAAAGAAGGAAAGACAAAAGTGGATATTCTATAGCATGGAGTAAATACAGTATTAGAGGTGGAAGCATTACAGACTACAAAAAACCCAAATCTTTTCTTTGCTAATGTTCATTAAAATAATATTTGTTTTCTTACAATTTTTTTTAGTTTCTTTACATGTGACCATTAATTATAAAGATAAGAAAATGATTGGGAGGAAACTGAATGATAGAGTGTTAGAAATGCAAAATGATTCAAAATATTAATGTAATGCTAAGGATGACTGGGTAACAAATGGTACATTTGCCAGTATGCTTGACCTGACACAATTAATATTCTAGGTCATGCTTGGGTTTCCATGATGGAAGGTCTGAGGCAGAGAATTCTAGGGGAAAATATATCTATTGTATAACTCATTTCTCTCTCTCTTTCTTTTTTTTTCCTTTTCCTATTTTTTTATTTTCCCTGATGAGTCAGAACCATAGTCTTAAAAAAAAATATATCTGTGCTTTCACACCTCATTTGCCATATTCACCACTGGGCTACCATTCACCAGAAGGGCCTGATGCAAGGAGGTCAGTAAGAAGCTATTAGCAGAGTCCCCCCCTGAGATTTCTGTGGTCTTATTGAGGTGGAAATTAGCATGACAGTACTGCAAATAACTCAGTTGTAAGTTTTTTAACGGTTAGCACAGATTTCCCCATAGTGTTTGTCACTTTAGAAAATTGTTCCTGGGAATGAGGTCCCTAAGTCTGGCTTTGACAGAGTCTCTTCTAAGAGCATGATATAGAAAAATGTGTCATTCTCCCTGCAGACAAGAGGTACTTTTTGTAATCTATGATAATATTTTTGAGGATTACATATTTTCTAATGGTGGGGAAAATATTGAAAGCATAGTATGAGGTAGTATCTCAAGAGAGATACTTTCTACCATTGGAAAAGCAGCATTAATGTGGTTGAGAAAATCCTGTATTAGAGAAAAAAAGTAATGCTTTAAATACATTGTACTTGTTTCTAGAAGATACAAGAATTTATTAAGTACCAAAGGCTTTGATCTCCAGATTCTTAGATTTCTGCAGACTGCCAGCTCCCTGCAGAGGATAGAATGAATAGGGCATTCATCACCACACTGCACATGAGCAAGAAATTCCAAAAAATAAGACTAAGATTTGCAGAGACATTTTAATGAAAGCAATTTTTCCAGAGATTAATTGGAACTGTAAAAGAGAATCATACTCCTTTCCTTGTCTCTTCTACCAAACTTTGCCAGTTTTAAACCTGTACCTGAGCTTACCACAAACCTCGGGTGATTGAGAGTAAATTAGTATTAATTTTATCTGTCTAGATACTAACAGTGCTGATTCCTCTGCTGTCTTATTGAATACTTGAACATATAAAATTAAAATCTCAAATAATTAACAAGGATTGCTTGAAAAATTATTTAAAGATGTGCTTCATCATCAGTTTTGACCTGTATCTTACAGTTTCAACTGTAGAAGCTAAAAAGTGTCCAACTGGCCTCACTAAACTCCCATTTTCATAGTTGATACCCTATCTGTATGTGTTTAACCTGACAGTATGTAAAAAACGAGCAACAAAAGATAACTCTGTTAAGACACCTTTTCAACAATAGTAAGTCAAAAGACACTGAATAAATGCATTTCCACATCTATTATAGCTAATTTTGGTTTCAACACAAAGTAGATTATACACAACATCTCAATACAGATTGCAAAATGCAATTTTAGAAAGCCATCATACTCAAGGAGACATATACTAGCTCTCAGTGTGACTAAAAGAGGCAACATCATTTCTTAGGGCCCAGACAGCGTGTCAATTTAAAGTTATCATTGCATGTAATTCTTCAGAGGAAAAACATTTAAATTATTTGCTGTATTTTTCCACTATTGAGAAACAAAAACAAAAAAATAAAACCTGACCTGTGCTATGTAGATTGAAATAGTATAATATTGTTTTGGTTAACAAAAAGAAAAAAGTCAAATATTTCCTCCCCCATTTGCTCTTCAGCTTTTATTTTATTTTTTGTTGTTGTTTCATTTGGGTTTTTTGTGTTTTGTTTTAAGGAAAAAATTTGCTTTAATAGGTATGTAAATTTTGGCCAGATTCAGCCCTCATCAAGGTTTGCTACTGCTCAACAAATCCATTGCCTGCCGACTTCAGAGAATGGTTGCTATGCCATAGTCATTTCTTGCAGCTCACTCTGATTCTCAGTTATGCACATGGAGATGTTTTTCTTCTGGATAATAGTTACATTTTCAGTGAAGTTGTCTGTTTTTATAAAATATTTGTTTCAATGACATTCCATGAGAGAGCTTTATCTCCCCCACTGGCTGGGGACCTCTGCAGCGTCATGGCATGGCTGGAACACAGTCTCCACAGCTGAATACGGATGGCATAGGAAGGGGTGGAAAGATGAATTAACAATATAATTGGCAGTTCAATGAAACGTGGGAAAAAGATACTCGCAGGCTCTTCCTTTTTCTGTTACCAACATAGTGAAGGCAAAAATTCATTGATCATAATGTAGGCCATGATGCGACTATTGAGTGAAGAGATAAAATGACCATGGCATAAAGATAGCTGGTGTAACTTCAGCATGGAATCTAATCTGTATGAGTCTAATATGTATCCCATTTATATGGAATTTGTATTGACTGTTGCATTTTATATTTAAGAGAATTAATATAATAAGTAGATAGTGTAAATGCGTTCAATAATGAGGGACAGTGCAATAAAGGCCAACACAACATATAGACCTTGTGTTTATGTAGCACTTACAGGTCACCAAGTGTTCACAAGCAAAACCCACTACTGAGCTGATAAGAAAATTGCAATACAACAATGTGTGAAATACTGCAAAAATAATAACAGCATTAGGAGGATCTGTAACTTTTTGGGATGTTTGTGTGAGTAAGAGCCAGGCTTGCAGAACCAGAGATTAAGATGCAGCTGGACTTTGCAGACCACACAGATGGACCTGCAATTTCACATTCACTCCAGTGATTCTGCTTGCCTGCTGTTTGAGGCATGGATCCCTGCCATTTTAGTCTGGCATCCTGAAGAGCTGAATGAACAACCAGTGGTTGCTTGGCATGTATATGTTTCTACCACTTATCTCTATTCATATCCTCTTTCCCATTATACATTTAGACCTTTATTAATGAAATAGTTTATAGACTTTGCACTAACAGAGGACCAAAATAAATTGTCATTAGATCCAGATCACTTACAGGGTTGAAGAATACCCATAGAATTTTGAATAGCCCAACAGTATTTTGAATAAGATACCAGCTCTGAATATTCTAATTCATTAAACAAGATATTTTATATATGCCTTATTTTACTGTTTTGACACAAGAAACTGAAACTTCCCAGTAGGATATGTTAATGAAAAATGCATTAGAGCTAATTGGGAAGTGTTCAATCCTCTCAGCCTTAAGAGATGAGGATGCTGACACCCTACATAGTTTTATAGTTTTCGTGGGTCCTCTGTAGCATTCCAAAGGAACAATACAAGATTTTAAACATTTACTCATTTTCTTAACTTTTCCTGCGTCATGATATTGATTTTTCCCCCCACTATTTTTATTCAGTATTTCTTAACGATTAGAACTATGGTAAAAGCAAAGGATAATATATTTTAATTGAGCAAACCTACTTTAAAAGTCTTGAGAATACTTTGAGTATACTGCTGCAGAAAATGTAATTATCCTTAAAGCAACTCAATGTCTTTAAATCAGTTTTTGCCAGCTGTATTTTAAGCATATGTTATCTGTTTTATAGGAGATTTAGTGGCTTTGTGCAAGATGGAATAAGAATTCTCATGTTTAACTGTTCATAATTAATTCAGTAAACTCACATATGTCTATTTGAGAATTGTTTATATACAACTGATAAAATGCCTACATTTATAGGAATGATTTGGGAACAGTCTGTCACATAATTTTGACTTGCCAGATATTCACAGATTGTTAATGATGTAGATTACTGGATCAGAATTTGAAATATGTGCTTCATATTAGTAATTGTTATATTAGATCACACTAGTGATTCATGTAATGATGTATTCTGAAAAAAAAGAAATATCAAATTCAGTGAAGAATGCATCTTTCAATTTAATTCACAATTCAGAAATTCTTATGCTAAGTTTTTGGTTTTCACAAGTTTTATACTATTAAAACTAAATATGTTAGACTAGTTACAGTAATTTACTGTGGACATTTTGTTGGGGAAAAAAAGTGAATATTGAGGTTTTGTATTCCATAAATTTTCTTCTATTTCTCCTTAGCAAGTGACTGGTTTACTTTTAAAAATGCTGCAGGTGCCGCTGCCTATTTTCGTTCCTATTGTGTATAAGAATTTAAATAAGTTGAAGTCAAAGGTAACCCAATCTTCTGCTCAGATTCCAGGCATCTACAATTCTCCATTTAGAAAATCCCCAGACCCAATGGAACTGCTGTTACAGAAGTCAAAGCCACTGAGCCACAGAAGGCAGCAAATGAAGAGTCCCTTTGCTTATGAGCTCCATGACTGGCCAACATGTAAAAAGCCTCCAGCTTTCGTCACAGCACTACCTCTGCCACCTATTGGCAGGCAGAAACCTCAGGTACCCTTTTTCAGTGTCTCTAAGGCAGCTTTTGCTCATATCTTTTCTTATAGATTATCCCAAGGGGGATCATCACCTCTAAAAATCCCTTTTGTGGATTTGTTGGCTTTCAGGAATCTTTTCTAGTGCTTGTATTTAGGATATAAAGTCTTTGACACCGATTTGACCTAAAAGAAAAAAAATACTAGGTGATATTTAAAAACAGGGAAATATGATTCTTTAGATGTTGCTATTGTCCTTTGGGGAAAAAAGTGTAATTTCTAATACTTCAAAGATACGACCTGATACAATTGAGTATCAATATTTATTAGAGCTAGAAATCTTAATTTCTAATTTTATTTAATTAAAAAAATAGGAGAAATGAAAGGTAATAGGACAAATTAATCTGTTGTAATAACTTTTCCCTCAGTTTGCAATTGTTTTCCATATGAAGATTAAGAGAGATGCTCTCAGTTCAGAATAGTTCCTGTGCTTTTGTGTCCACTAGATGTATGTCTGCTTGAATTACAAAAATTTCTACATTTTGTTCTCTATCACAGCCAAGTTGCCCAGCTCTTCTTCTTAACTGTCATGGTCACAATTTTAATTTCAGTTGAAGTTAGCATATGTTGCAGACAGCTTTTTTTTCCTGTTCTATACCGTAATGGACACCTCTGAGATCACACATCAAAGTGAATGTCTCCCAGTTTGGGGAAGCAGCTTTTGTCACCTTATTATCAAAACCTGCTTGGGAAAGTGCCCAATATACAGAGCAGACAAAATTTTGAGACCTTTATGTTCCTCAGGCAAGTAGCTACAAGACAAGAGGACATAGCTTCAGACTGTGCCAGGGGAGGTTCAGGTAGGACATCAGGAGGAATTTTTTCATGAAAGGGTGGTCAGACAATGGAATGGGCTGCCCAGTTTGGTGGGGGAGTCACCATCCCTCAAGAAAAGGCTGGACATGGCACTTAGTGCTATGGTTTAGTTGACAAGGTGGTGTTCAGTCAAAAGTTGGGCTCAATGATCTTCGAGGTCTTTTCCAAGCTCTATGATTTGGTGATTCCAAGAAGATGAAGGCCTATGAGAATACCTCTGGAGAAGTGGAGGTGAGCCACACAGAGGTCCATTGTTTGTAACAGTAAGAATCAACTTCAGGGCAGTTCTCCACCTTTGTCCTTCCCTCCTTATGTTCTCCCTACCTTGACTGCTTGAACTTCCTCAGAGAATGAACTCATTGACTCACATTAGAATTGAGACAAAGTGTGAGCCAATAAGTAGTTTGGGTGATCAGGGAGTGTGGAGTTGAGATAAATATGACTATAGCTTTACCTTCTGGGACCAAAGGGTCTGTGACAGTCCTTGAATAGGATGTGACTGAATGCATTGTCTCTCAGGACAGAGAGAAAGATTTTGCCTAGTGGGCATGGTACAGGAATCACGCTTTTAAATAAATAGGGAACTCATTGTTAAGGTGCTCTTGCAACTGCTTTACTGTATACAAAGTACCTTACAAGTTTCTGTTCGGATTTGGAATATTTTACAGACCTTTCTAAGTTCAGATGCACTCACAGCAGTCTTGCACAGATAGCCTTTTAGAACAAACCAGAAGAGTTCTGTTTATTTTCTGCACCTCAAAGAGGGAATTTACTATATAATACTTTAATCCTTTCAGCACCCTGGGATGTACACTGTGGGGTAAATTTTCAAAGCACAGCGCATGGATTTAGCTTCACGACTCTTATTGATGTTAATGGGAGTCACACGGCTAAATCCCTGCACAACACTTGGACAATTTAGGGTTGTATGTCTAAGAAAAGGACACTGGTTTGAGCTGATGAAACAGCTGGAAACGAAAACCCATCAGAACACACCATCCTGAAAGTTGTCTGGTGTGACAATAAGAAATTTAATTACTAGATATACTTGTGTCCTAGTTTTCTGTGGTAACACTTTTTGGCACGAAGCTTTTTCTAAAATCTGTCTGGCTCACTATGAGTCACTTGTTACTTTCTTTCAGGTATCTAAAATTTTTATTGCCCATAGATTTGGATATTGTATATGAGGATGTCAATTAATATATGTTTAAAAGAAAAAAAAAAGTATCTTTCAGTTTTCTCTTTGGGATATGGGTATGTATCACTTTATAGGTAAGCTCTGTGTGCATAAGATAGTGTATTTTCAAGAAAAGTTTTGATGATTCTTATATATTGGTTAGATCTGTAATTTTTATTACTGAGTTAGCTAGAATTAGAGTTTTGTGGAAACACCAATAATGCTAAAATTAGTCATACATTCATTAGAAAGCATTAATACCAAAAAGCACATTACCATTTTTAGGGGATTTTTTGCAGGCTGTTAGCTTTTCTGGTATGGGGACAATGAAAAATGCCTAATTTCATGAAGATCATATTTTTTATCATTAGTTTCTTATTTTATGGTAAAGTAGTAAGAATGTTGATCTGCTAACCTTAATTTGGCAGTCCAATTGCTACAAGAAGATTTATACTACTCAGTATAAATTCAAAACATAGAACATATAGCTGTGTGAGTTGCTTTCAGTGTAAAGACTCTTGGTTGACTCTTCCCCTTCCTTTGCTGGCCTGATCTCCCCAGGAATATTTCCTGGGGATGCCTGAAATGCTTGCAAGCATTGTCAATTTGGAGCATTTTTAAGCGTCATTCCACCACAGTTTCCACAAATATTAATCTTGTAAAATGGAAATAAGCAAATGGATTTTTTGTCATTTAAGGTACATTCCTTAGGTGCATCTTGCTAGGTAATTTTCTTCAAATAGATGGATCAGAGAAATGGAAAAGTGTGCGGGGAATGTTTAGAATTATCTCAGTATTCTAATATATATACCGTGCTTTCATCAGTGATGACACAGCTGTGTTTGAGAGACCTTTGGTTAGTTACATTCTTTCCCTGCCTCTTTCCATTTGTAGTTGTAGTTTCATTTGAACTATGGACAGATTTTTTTTCCCATCTACCTCTTGGTTAGGTCTTAGAAATTAAAGATGGAGAAAAACCCTTGCTTGGATATCTGATTTGGCCCTTACCCTGGTGGAATATGAGTCAATATTTCGCAGTGAAGAAAAAATGCAATATTCTGAAAGACTGCATTTAAAAGCAAACGTACTTATGTTGATATTTGCTAATAGTAATTTTCTTTCTTCTTTCCTCCATATATCCACTTAATTCAAACATCTTTCAATAAAGAGTATCATTCCTAATAATAAATTTTAAACTTTTTTATAACATGATCATCAGATTTTGTAGTACTAGGTAATACAATTACTAGGTTTAGTGTCCTGTTCTAGTATTGATTATTCTCTCACAGGTAGCACTTTTCATTCTGTTTTTAAAGAATTACTGTGTTCTTTTTAAATTAATGCATTTTTTTTACTCAGAAAATAGAAGCAAGAATATACGTGCAAGAAGTGTAAATATTATGATTATTTTCTTGTTGGGACTTTTGAAAATATCTCAATATCTTGGTGCTGTGTCTTTAAAAAGTAAAGTTCCAATAAAAATCCATTAACTACTTTCAAATATAGCAATCCTCCTGTCCAGCTGTGAAAAGTACTAGATGATACTTATTTGCCATTTGTGTTATTTACGGTCCATGACTTTTATGGTAACTGGTTCCTATTATTGGTTTCTATTAATGTAAAACATAAGTGAACATAAATGAGGCGTGAATCATTTCTTTTTATTAGCCCCACAGTCTTCACTCAGTGCTTGCAGTAACTCCAGCTGTGACTTGTTAGTGATAACCTATTTAAAGAAGGGTATCTTTAAGAATAAAGGCTGTGATTAGGATTCTTTGTCCATAGTTTCAGAAGGTTTCACTAGTTCACTACAAGATCAACAATTATGAAAATAAAAATTAATTAGTAGTACTTCAAAATCTAAACTGGCCTGAGTGGAACATGGCACCAATTATACTCCAGATAAGTTCTTAAGGTTAATAGTAAAAGCAAGATATATAGGATATGTCATTTCAACAGCACAGGAGAGGACTTCCTGCTGCTATTTATCCATGTTGTTAAATGGTAGATGCTGATATAAACAGTTATTAAACAATATACTCTGGAAAAACACATATATGTATTTTTGAAATAAAATTAATGTGGAATTAGACTTTTCAGAAATGGACTATAGGCCTGTATTACTGGAAGTCATTAGTTTGAATTGTATTAGAAGAATTATGTCTTAAGTCATGCATTAAGTTCCCTTCCAGGTAGCTTTATAGTTAAATTGAAAAGAGCATGTTCTTTAAGGTCAAACATTATTTGTCCTGTGCAAAGAAACACACTTAAGCTGTCTGCTTAAGCAGAATCTAGATACAGTTAATACTTTTTTCTAAGGAAAACCAAAATTTTCCTAATTAGTTCTAACAATATATTGTTTTAAAATAAGAAGTGTTTATTAGTAGTTAAATCGATTTGTAGTGCACATTTCTCGTTCTCTCTTTGGAGCTCCAGAGTATGCTATCAACCTGAGTTATCTGCAAGTCTCTATCAAAATGAACTGCCTTAATTATTTTGGAAGAAAAGTCTCACTACACTTCCCAGACATTCTGTGTCCTCTTTCATCAGTGATGTGCCATGAATGAAAGAGGCAAAGAAAAGAACTGTAGCCCCACAATAAAACATTTCTGTTCTCCCGTACCTTTCAGGGGCCTTTCCGCGGTACTGCTGAAGTGTTGTGCCAGCGCTACAAGCCTTTAGAGCCAACCTTGCGAGCGGCAGAATCAATCAATTCCCCACTGGAGAAGGCCAGAGAGGAAATAAAAAGTGAGAAATGCAGAAACCCTATACATGACAATGAGTAAGTTCTTTGTTTTTTCTTGTACTGTTATGAGAATGTTTTCTTTATTCCATTGCTTTCAGAAACCTTTCATGCCTGACAAAATGAAATGTCAAACCTGACAGCTTACTAGCAAACATTCTATGTACATACTTCTAAATTCTGTGTCCTTAGATTATAAAACTGCTCAGGGCAGAGACCCTATCTTGTAATTGTGTGACATGTGCCATCCATATCTATGAATCTATAGAAGAACTTGCAATAATAATATGGGATGCAACAGATGTGTTTAATGGAAAATAAGAAAACAAATGCAAATTCTCTTTTGCCACATGCACCTTGCCAAGGGAAAAAATACAGTTTCAATCTTTGTATTCAGGGAGCTTACTGGTTATGGGAATTAAAAAATGGTGCTGCATGCCAATGAGACTTGTTTTCTCTCCCAGAAGAATACCACAGCTCACTTGGAAGGGGAGGGAACATATGTTGCACATGTTAGAACATGATACAAAACCTGCAATCATCTTTGAAGCAGTTCTATTTCCTAAGCCATAGCATCTGTAATAGCGTCAAGCAGGCCAGTTCTTTTCCATAAAATCCCAAATAAAGTTATAATGCATCCCAAAAGATTAAGGCTTCTGTCTCAAAAGATTTAAGGCTGTTGCCAAAATATTCCAAATTTCTTTAATCATGGTGGAACTCTTTTGTCCAATCATAATAAAAGCCTCTCTGGCTTTGTAGGTAACTAGAAAAAAAATATGTTTTGTCAACTTTTCCATTGAATTCACTGCTCTTTGCAATCATTTGGCCCTTCAATACCAGAATTCAGGACAGAAAGGAATCACTTTTCCTCATAAGCAGCCTGTGATCCACCAATTCACTGGCACACAATGCTTTACTATCTTTGATCTGTTTCATGCTTTTTTTGTCAGCTCCCTATTGCTAAGTGTCAGCTTCAGGGCTGGGACTTCAGCATACCAGAAACAAATGCGTTTATATGGTTTAGCTTCTATGTTTTTATTGTTGGATCATTTTCCCTGATTTAATATTAATAGTGTCTTTGAATGAAAATGCTACTCAAAAATAGTTTTGAAAGAAAAAAATCTCTTAGTTCGACTACGTTTTCACTCTCAGGCAATGTTTTTTGGTTATGGTGGGTTTTTCTGTTTTCTTTTTAATATCTGGTGTCAAAACTGAGCTATGCACTTTTTATTCCTTTCATACCAAAACCATAACTGAGTTCAGTTTACTGAGTTCAGTAAAAGTGTACTTCTCTTTTCCATTCCTCTCCGTATTGTCATGTACTGGGGTGAGGAGGAAGCAGTTTGACTTTCACATCTCAGCTTAAATCTGTCCTTTTTTTTAAAATTTTTAGATCTAGCTTCTGCCAGTGAAATTTAAAAGAATGCCAAGCACTATGTAGTAATTAATGTTTTTGGGTAAAGTGGGGTTTTTTTACTGAATAAATTTTGGCTGATGCATTCCAAGTGAGGATGGGTGATGTCCTTCATTTATAGGCATGACTATATCGTCTAGTCTTTATTTGATGAGGTTTACCCCAGACATCACTGTGTCAACAGTTTCAGAAGGTCAGAGCTTGTAATAAATACTTCACTAATCTTCAGTGAGTGAATGGTGAAGCCTTGGTCTTGTACAGTTTAAATTTGGAGCCTCCAACTTTGACAGATATTATTTGATATGCGGTCTTTATTTACCTTGTGGGTAAGGAAGCATTTCCTGCCATCCTTAATGCACAGAAGCAATGTCCTAACAATCAGTGCTTCTCAGCTTCATGTACACTAAATGCATAGCATATTATACATTTTCAGGCTGTGATCATTCCGTTTGTGCTTCATATTCAACCAACCATGCAAAGGTCACATCTGTAACCTTGAAAAGGTGATGACAGAGTTGCAGGTCATCATCAGGACTAATGCTCACTAGTAATGCTGCAGCTGCTGTGTGGGATGTTGGTCTCCAGGGAGGAGTCAGCAAAGGGTTACTCAGATTCTACTGTAGTGCTTCTCTGCAGTGTCTATTACGAATTGACAAATTTCTGTCTTTTTCTATGTAATTGTGTACTTTGGGACTTTATTTCTTCCTGGTAGTGTTTCCTATGCTGATTATTCTTCTATTTTAGAAAATAAGGAGAGAATGTGCAGTGGAAGTATGGGGCCTTTGTTGAGAATGCTTGTGTTTGCATAAAATGACAAACTAAATCCTCAATATGTATATTTCCAGAGTAAGTATTGTGTGGTATCTCTTAAGACAGAAGGATTGTTGGCATGTACCTGCAATTTTCAAGAACATTCAGAATTCCCACTCACCTCTGATTATCAAGATTCTTTTAAGTGGTTGTTTATAGGATGATAGGATGAGTGTTCCAAGCTCTGAAAAAACTTCTTGCTTCCCATAAAATGCAGGAAAATTTGGAAAAGCTTTGAGAGTTTGAGGCAAGCAGAAGCAGTACAATCAAAAGCAAGAGAGAATGTTTTGCTTAAAACAACTGCTGGAAGTTCCGATTCTGTAAAGAAAGAGCAACTGGGTAATCCAGCCTAATAAGAATGATTCCTTTTTCTCGTGTAATTGAAGCTGTTACTGCCTTATTGTGCGATTTTTCATACAAATGAAGTGATTTCCCCCTCTGCTTGGATAAGAATGACAATTGTACTCCTTCGGGATGGCCACTTAATAAACTAGTGTCTAGTTTGAGACATCAACTGCTGGATCCAGCAGATTTAGATCACTAAGCATGAAAAGTTCTTTACTCAGTTCTGTGCAGCTGCATGCTGGCCTAATTTTCCAGAGAACAAAAAATGTAAATTATTTTCATTAACTTTGCTGAAATCTGTCTCATGTAATATGCCTCATGCTTCAAAGTATACTATTAAACATCTTTATGAAGTCAACAAGCATCAGAATTAGATGTAAGGCAGTGATAGCAATAGCGTAAGGCTTAAGTTTCCTGATTTATTGTAGTCTTCTGGTGTGACATCAGGCATGTCATCTCAGCTTCTGACTGTGTCCATGCTCAGTGCTGTACTGGAGATACAGAACCTAATCCTGATCACTGATTCACTCGTGTGCAGCAGAGTGCAATGTTGGCACACCCTCCCTCTCACATGCTGGGTGAATATTGCAGCACAAAGCTACTCATGGGCTTATTCCAGCAAGTCTGTGCTTTCCTTTAAAAGCATCTTAGGTGTTTCTGTGCTACTCAGTGCTGTGCATGAAAGGCACTTACAGGGAAATTAGTGACCTAAATAATCTCTGTACTTGGAGAGCATCAGTGTTGTGAGCTGCCTGGCATTAATGGTAAGAAAATTTAAAAAGCAAGTCACTTTAAGATGTAGGAATTTAAAAAATCTTTTAATTTCAAGAGTTCTAAAATCCTTTAGTGTTTTTTTAACTTAGCTGCAGTGAAAATGGCTACTACATTTTATGTCATACAAATGCAACACATCTGAAAACTTTTTTCAAATTATACTTAGTTTTTCATATGCTTTGCAACTTTAGCAATTTGCATATTTTCCGGACTGTTATTGTATTATGATAAACAGGGATTATCATATATTTTCCGATAATGTTTTCTTAACAATTCAACTTCTATTTGTAACTCTTCCATTTATTTTAATTACTAGCACAGTGTGCAACATTTATTAATCAGCAGAGTCTTTTTAAGTTAAAATACTAAATTAGCTAACCCCATTAACACAGAATACTCCAAACAAGCAGTAATAGGAGAGGTAGTTACTGTGCAAATCGTATTATACATGCGGGTGCTCTAGGGCACAGTTAAGCATGATTACCCTCTTTTGATCCAGTATTCCTCTGCTTCTTCCAGCTAATTTCCACTGGAAATTTACAAAGTAGCGCCTTCATTTTTCCATCTTAATTTTTCTAATGAAGTTCTGGTACTTTATAACACTGGGGATGCAGATAATAAGTCTGTTTATAATTAAGAAGTTCCAGAATTTGCTGCAGAAGAGATCTCTTTTACTTCCTAGACTGTGCTTTTATTTTCCATTTTACATTATCACAGACAGGGGTTAAATAAAAACAGCCAGAGGATTCTTAGATATATTGATGTTATTATAAAAGTGATTGATAGTTTATAGAAAAAGTATGTATTTAGTATATTACCAGAAAAGGTATTTGTAATAATCCACCCAAGTAAGTTTCTTATGGGGAAAATAGTGCACTAAAGGTAATGTAACTAGATAAGTTAAATAAAATGTTCTGTCTCTATTTTTGCATCTAGCACCTTGATTTTAATATGCACTCATATAAACTAAATAATAGCTGCCTTGCTGCAATTGTTATGCTGTAGAAAACCATTATGCTTCCTTCTTTGTTCCCTGAGTGAAAAGATAGTCACTGTTGAATTTGCTGAAAGAATTGCTTGAGGTATAATCCAAATTTGAAAGCTCAAAATTAATTTCATTTTTTATTAACAAAAAAAAGAAGATAAAATATTCACAGATTCCTGATAGAGAAACATGGTTTTTTTGGAGCTAATTGTTCATGGATTTCTTTAAAGAGAGATAAAATTATTTTATTTGAATTAAATCAAGACAACAAGGGATTGAATTGCTATTGTGCAGAAACTCTTTATATAAAAGTTTAACAACACTGTCACACAGAGAGTAAATATTTTGGTGGTACTTTTACTGATAAATTATAAAAATGTACAGTACATACAAATATGAAAGTTTGAAAAACCACATAAGCAGGTCTTGGAGTTTTATGTTTCTTAGTGTGCCCTGGTAGTGTAGTGTCTGTGGCAGTCTGGCTGTTGACCTGACAGTTCTTTCTCAGAAGCCTGGGTGTGTTTGGAAACATTTCTAGGATCAGGATTACGTGCTTGCACTGCTAGACTGATGGGGTTTTGACTTTGGGCAGGTTCTAAGGACACTCTGAAGGACCACTTTGGGTTTTTGCTGCCCTTTATAAGAAAAAACTACTGCCTCTGTACTATGTCCTATTGGTAGGTACAATATAGCATTGGGACTCTGCTGCCCAGCAGCCAGGGATGGACCTGGCCAATCCTCCTTCCTGTTTGTGCTGCTGCACTCTCCTCTCATGTTGCTGTAGATACTAGAAACCAGTACCTGCTGCTGCTGCTGTCGTTTCTGTCAATCCAGTTGGAAAGCCTTCAGCATCTAAAAGGCCTCTTCCATCTGCTGTCACAATAGCGAGAGAGATTGCAATAAAAGAGAAAGAATAGAGGGAACAAATGGTAGGTGAGAAATGCTGGAAGAAAAATCATGGAGAGGGGTGTAAAGATGTGGAGGTAAAAGGACTAGAAAGATGAAATGAATAGTAGAAGGAAAGTGCAGGATTGGCTGAGTGAGGGGAGAGATAAAGCAATTGTTATTTTTTTTTAACTACAAATATCTAGGGTGTCTTTGAAATCTAAATACACACAGCTAGCAGCTGTCACGTCCTGGATTGGCTACTAAGTGAAGGCTTCTAGGTCTTTTTACGCTAATTAGGTTCAATATAGTGTGGTCCTGGCCACAGTGCAGCTGGCCTTCATTACCAGTGACACTGCCAGCCTTGGTCCTGGTCCTCCTCCCTCAGGTTATGCATGTGTAATGCTGCAATTTGTAGAACCTGAAATAGTTTCCTGGTTTTGGTTCCAACTCCATCCCCCTGTTCTGGATGTATTCTTTGGCATATCTCTCATTTAGGCTGTTGTGGTATTTAAAAATGAAATAATTTTTAATTTTAAATGTATTTCTCTAGGGAAAGTTCACCTGCCACTAAATCATCAACTTTTGTGAAGGCTCAGCTTATACTGACTGTGTTTTATGGCATGATAAAATATCAGTATAGAATGTAATTCTTCTTTGATCCTGCTCCTTCTGTCTCTGTCATGTGCAATAAAACCTGTAAGAATTTTTTAATCACAAGAAATAGTCCAAACTCAGATGTAGGAATAATGAGTAAACATTTTGTGGGAAAAAAAACTGTTGAAATCTAAACTTGTGCAATTGATAATGGTATCATACTGTTGTCTGGATTTAATTTTCTTCTCCTTCCATCACTCTCTTCTGTCACATTCAGAGAACATGCTGTCATTAATTTTGGGAAAAGCTCTGTCAGATGTATACATAGAGCTACAGAACATGCCACTATTACTTAAGTGTTTTGCAGTGCTCTTATTTTTTACTATTATTATTGGTTGTGGGTAAATAATGACTTTTGTATACTCGCATTAATTTGGCTAACCTACTTAACAAAAAAATGGGTTTAATTTTATTAATTGCTTATTCACATACAGGAATGAAAATTCTCATTTACTTTAAACAGACATTGAATTTACAAGCATATGATCCTTTCTTGTAGTTGGAGCATTATTGCTATAAGGATCTGCCCACCTGACTGACAGCAGAACCATAAACAGAAGAAAAAGCTTCTACATGACACCATTACACACTCTTATATTTTGAATTGTCTTTCCTTTAAATTTTAATATTTTTTATTGTTTGATTATCTTCCTCAAAAATTCATAGTTGATTGAATATTTTTTTACTCAGCCACAGAAATACATTCCAGGTGGTATGGCACATATTCCAGTTAATGATTGTAGAGGAGATGTGCAGCAGAATGCAGAAGATTGCTTCTGTGCTAAACTACGTGTAGGACATACTGTTAGTTCTGTCTCAAAGTGTTAAAATCTGTGTATTTTTTGTTCAGAATCATAGTAGAACATACATTACTCCGAATATTTTTTTTGCCAAAAAGACAAAGATGAATTGATCCACAGTAAAATCAAAACCTCTATGTAGAAAATTTTATAGAGACAAGTATAATAATTTACTTCTACTTTCCTCAAGATTTTTTTTACCATTTTGTCTGTAAATTTTACAGACATGGTATTCATATTAAATTATGAACGCTATGGCTCAACTAAATTCTATGCATATATGGGCAAATCCCTAAACTGCAAGCGTTGTCTTCTCAGCTATCCAATCCCCTGAGAAAGCCAATTTTCTTTCATGTCTGAACAAAAGAAAAATGTACTATTAAAATGCAATTCAGAAGTGATAAAAACTGCAAGTGGAGCAGCCGGCTCACAGCACCTTCAATGTATTCTCTGGGACACTGGGGCCACATTAATTTTTGTGTGTGTGTGATGTCCATCCCATGTGCAAATTAGCATTACAAGTACCCTAATCTGTCTTATGTGAGGGTGTCATTTCCCATGGGTATACACATGCTACCGTAGCTTTGTATTATTTAAAAGTCTGCTAACTCAGTGTTTTCCTTGCACTAACTTTACATGACATTTGTTTGTGGCACTTGATAGAACGAATTGATATAGCTGACAAAATTCTAAACAGGTTTTTAAATGAAGTAAGAAGAAAGAAATGTAATTTAAGAAAACACTGAAACAGTTTTGGACTAATCAATTAGTCAAAAAAAATAATTTTCTGAATCTGTATCAGCTGAGAGACAAAGAAAGGTATTTTAATGCACATCTTTATCAAAAACTTTGTTGACTGCCTAAATCTTGTAGCGACTCTGGATTCTGAAAAGCTTTCAGCTGGGGAAAGGTTCTAATTAACTACACCTGTCACCATGGGAGTTAAAGTGATGTTTTAAACTTCTGAAGCATATATTTCTAATTTTAATGTATAATATTTTCCCCTGCACTTCTAGAATAAAGAATACATGTTGCTTTTTTAGAATACCAGCAATGATAAGCTTAATTCACAATGTTTTCCTTTATAATAAAATGTACTTGTTTGCTCTCATGACTCTCTGGCAAGCTGAAATAGATGGAAATAAGACATCTTTGTAGAGTGTCTTGAAGATCTTGCAGATACTTTATATATAAGACGTTTTTCACCTTCTTTTATGCAGTATGCTGTGGAACCTACCCAGAAAACCTGTAGTTGTCCATGACAGTTAGGGACATCCATCTGAAAACCTCTTCCAGCTGGAGCTTCACTGTTCATTGGCATTATATAATCACAGAGTCCATCATCAATATGACCAAAAATGTAATAATCCAATTCCAAATTACTGCTGATTATGACATAATTATAACTTAAGAGTAAAGTTCACAATTTGAGAATCCTTGGCTTTAGGGTCTGCCAGTATAGGACAGACAATATGAAAGTTTCTGTTCCACTAAATGAGAGAATTATGCAAAATTCTAAATTCTAATTTAGCACTGCTAGATTTCACTAAATATTATTTTGCTTGGGTTAATAGATATCAAAGGATACCTACATGGTTTAAGGTACAGCGAGGATTTTTTATGCTTCAAATGTGCCTCAGTTTATACTTACGTGCTCAGTGCTGGCATGCTTGAAATATTTCTGTCCTGAGGGAATGATCAGGTTAAGGTTGTGTGTTGGGAGCCTACATGACCTGCAAAGTGGATGCAGAGTTCTCCGTAAGTGATCTCTATCCTTGTGTGTGGTGAGTGCCTGCCACCAACAGCTGGCACAGACTGCACTACCTGGCAAGGCTTGAGGGAATAAAGATGCAGATCCCTGCAAACCGAACCCTGGTTGTTCTTCACATCACACCAGTTGTTAGTGCAGATACAAAGTAATAATCTGGTGGTGCAAGTGAACTAAGTTATATCTTTGGACGGAAAGTCTTCATTTTATCCTTTTGAAATTCTATATCTCTTTGCTCCAAATTGAATTTGAAAGAAGCTGCAGGAGAAGTTGCAGTAATCCTCTCACAGTATTGAGGGAGAACATTAAGAAAGTAGCGAAAAATAGCAGGAATGTGTCTCCATGTCATCTCTTGCAGCATTGATATCCATGATTTACATCAATCCTGTGGCATCTAGAGAAGAGCATAACTGATTTTTAAATATTCTTGAATTTCAGATTCTTGCCATTTTCTTCGTGTCGTAAAAATGAGAAGTATGAGCCATCAGTTTGTAGGTCAGGCAAATATGTCCAAGAAGCTTATGGAACTAAACATTTCAGAGAAGTATATCCTAAGAAGTGGGTAGCAGATAAGGTAAGTCACTGCAAAAATCAAATAATTATTTACTTTTCTAGATTGCTATTTTCTTAGACCTAAGTGAAGTTGAGTGTGATCCAGAGATCATGGAATCCAATGGAATTCTTTCTAGCACGTTATAAAATCACATAGTTAGAGCTGATGTGATGAGGTGTCAGGTTTTCTTGACTCTCTGATAAGTTCAGTTGGAGGGAGTTTAACATCTGTTCTACCTGTAAGAACAGGATTTAAGAGCCTGATTAAGTTACACACATTTTGCTAAGTTTCATTCTATTTGTATTAGCTTTTATGATTTCTGAGAGATTGTATATTTACTCTTCCACACTAAGATAAACCTTCAGTAAACTACAATCTGGCTAAACCAATAAAATATTTTACTGCTTATGTTCTTGGGAAAAGTCTTAAAACTAGTGCATAGCTGTTTTTACTTTAAGATCTCATTAAATTTCTCACTTTATCTGGAACACCTTATGTATTTCTGGTTTTGTAGTGCTGCAAGAGATAATTTTTCTCAGAACATGTTCTGACATGAGTTATATTTAGTGTTTTGCATTAGTCCTATATGTATTGGGTACCATAATCACATTAAAATTTCCAAGTACAAGAAAGATAATGGACTTTGTGTCTCTGTTCTGCACTCTCTGCCAAGACGGTTAAGGGGATGGAGCATCTTGTGTAGCAGAGGCTGAGACAGCTGGAACTCCAGTCTGCAAAAGAGAAGGTTCAGGGGAGGTGTATTATTGAAGTGATTAAAAACCTGATAGGAGGGAAGGAAGAAGAGAGAACCCAGCTTCTTTCACACTCAGTAGTCTCCAGTAACAGCACAAGAAGCACTGGACATAATCAAAGTGCATCAAATTCCAGCTGAACACAAGGAAATACTTTTTTGTTTTCATTTGTTTTATTTTTTGTGAGGGTGACAGGGCACTGGCACTGATTGCCCAAAGAGGTTGCAGAATCTCCATTCTTTGACATATCCACAGTCCTAGGCAACCTGCTCTAGCTGGGAAGTGGGGCTGTAGGGGGATGATTTGTAAGATATGATTATATATTTCCCTGGAAGTAGCATAACCCTTGTAAATATAGAGCAAGTTCCAAGTAATCTTAGTTTGAGAAGGAATATTTTTAGGAAGAATTATTTCTCTAAACTTTAAGCTTTAAAAATGAGCTCAGAGTAAAATGTTGGCATTTTAACATACATTAATTATATCTCATTGCAAATAAAACACAGAGGTCAATGTTCAAGCAAAAAGATCTGAATTTGTCTTTCAAACACAATGAGTGACAGATATGACTGGCTGAAGTCCTACAGCATAAGTATGATACATAAAAAGAGCCTAAATATTTTATTGCTGATACTGCTCTTGTCCTATGAAGACTTCCTTTTCCAGTCCTTAGCAGTTCCTGAGCAGGCTCAGGTGATGATATCAAAAAGATCTAAATATATTTATACTGTATATCATATCACACATCCATAAATTATGGTCTTAGCTGAAACAGCTAAACTCACTTGTGATCTTGGATAGTTATCAACCTAAATCTCTGGAGGTAAAGAGCTGTGTACATTAACCCAACATGACATACAGCCTTCCAACCCCAATTCTAAATCAATATGAAGCTTCCATTAGGAGCCGCTTATCCAAACACAGAGATAAGAGGGGGAAAGAGCTATTTATGACCTACCTGCTGCTTTAGTGGGTCACTATTATCGTGAAATAAACCAAAAAGAACCCCAAAACCTCCACCTCCTCACTGCAATTTAATGGAAAAAGATCTATATAGGTGTGAGATCATGCTTTTGCGACTGTTAAATTTGGTAGAACTCTCTGTTGTTTTCATATTTCTAAACTATATGAAAACTATGAATATATCAGTGCTATAAACAAAATTATCCTGTTCTAATGAATCAGAAGGCTAAATGCCTAGTAATAAAATATTAGAAAAAATTAGATTTTTCCTTAAGTCTTTGCTTAACACAAAGGATATTTCCATCTGCTGAACAGAAACCTTGGAGTTTCACATGAGGTGATACTTTGTACATGCAACTTCTGTTACAGCGTGTATAGCTGATAACCCTGCCATGGTCTGTATTCAGCTTATGACATTCTTGTGCTGGACAAGTTTCCCTCATTGTTACTGTTAAGATTGTGTAAGTTCTTCCATGGAGTCTGTTCAGTAGTAGTGGATCAGTGACCCCTCTGAGCTACTGAGATATTACTTGGTGTTAGCTGATATTGGGTGGCTTTTTTAAAAAATTACGTATAAAAAATTGCACTGTATATGTCCATGAGCATGTCCTAGTTGTATTTTCCTGAGGTTTTCATGTGTTTGAGTATGCATTTTAATTCAAGTCACAAAAAGATTAGTATGTAAATTATATTATTACTTTAGAAGCAAAATGAACAACAATGAGAAATACTGCCTTGGTTTATTTCTTCTGAAAAAATGAAAGAGTTTTTGCGTAGACTTCCTCTAAACATAATAATTACCATATCTATGTGAGGAAAAGTTAATAGTTCTTTTTTTCTTTCAGTTATAATCTGAAAATTTTTATCTCATTCTGTTTACATTTCAAAGAAGTTTGAGCTAAGGGAAAAATTGTTCTATTCTAATTCTTCATTATAAATAAGCAATAAATTGAAATACTATACCTCTGATGAAAGTGAATCTAGTTAGTTTACTTAGTAAATCACTATAAAATGTAGAATTCCTTGCCTATTTTAGGTTTTACATTGTATGTCTAAATACATGGAAATGCCCTTGATAGAATTTATGTGAGATGTTTCAATATAAAATATTTACTAGTCACTATGAATTTAGTCTACAGTGATAGGTTGCAATGTAACGGGAGAGTCAGGGGATCACACACACTAACTGTAATCTTTCAGTTGTCAAAACACTCACATATGTTCACATTTACTGAAGCAGAAATGATAGCTTACAGTCTTTAATCGGTATTGGAATTAGTTTGCATATGCATTTTCAAAAACTGACTTTAATGACAGCATTTAATGTTTTATTATTTGTAAAGTTCAGGAAGTGATATCTTAAGGTGTTCCATTCTGATAGATTCTTCCCTCTCATGCCTTATTATAGGTGAATTACAGTACAACTGAATCACTGTTTCGTTATTTGCACAGGCATTTTGGCCCTAAACAGGATTTTATTATCTACAAAGCATAAAAATACCCAGGACTGCAAAGAATTAATTTAGAGAACCTAAGCATATTGCACAGAACATAAAGTTGACCTTTACCGTCTACAGCTCTTCGAATGGAGTGGGATGTGGAACACATCATAGATTTAATGTGGCACAACGCTGTCTGCAGAAACTTGGGTGGGACTGTGACTGCCTGCCCATTGCACCCGATGATTGAATCTGCTGTCACCAGCATCCTGATAATAATGAACATTCAGCTTAACGACCGTGATTATGATTATCATAATTGATGTGCAAGTGCAGTGTGTGTGGATCATTACAGCTGAACTGTACAGCAGAGAAACATGCCTTAGTTATGGATAATTTTACTTTTATGCATTGATTGGGATAAAATATGCCTTTCTAATTCAACAGGCCAACTTGATATAATTTTTAAGGTTTCTACATGTTGGAATTGATGTTTATGAACTTCCTTCCAAACAGTCATTCTAACTGTTTGTTTTGACTTGTTTCAATCCATTAATAATGGGAAATAATTAAGTGATTAGACATTGTCAAGTGGAAATCACTTATAGAATACTGCCTGTGTTAATCAAATACCTACTTCTAATATTTCTGCTTGTCATGGTCTTGCCTACGCTAGGAAAAATAGCCATTGTAATTCACCACCAACACAATTCTACTTTTGGCGGAGCAGTCAAAACAGGGCTGCGGTCAACACTACTGGCATTCTCACACTGGACTGTGTAGAGCAAGCAATAGTTGTTCCATATATAAATTATATCACTTCCATCTTTGTCACCAGAGGCAGAGAATTACAGGTTCAAATTCAGCCAGTGTAGATAAAAGCACAATCAACAGCTTCAGTCGATTTTGTTGAACAGTGATTACCTTCAACTTGGATTACATGAAATTGCAGATGTATTTAATTAAATCATGGCATATATAACATGACAGATAAACACAAGTATGTGTATATATTTTAAACAAGACTTTATATAAAGAATGTTACAACATTAGTGTAATGAAGAGTATAGAGTTTAATTGGTTTACACTAAGTGTAAATTTGGCTCTTTGTCTAAAAACTGACACATTTTCAATCTGAGATAATAGAGAAAACAGATGATGGGGAAAATGCTTATAGAGGGAGAAAGTGACTTTTTTTCTGTTTGAAAATTAGTTTCAGCTCATTTGGGGACAACAATATAAAACAGTCATGCGTTTAGTGGATGATGTCATTATGTGGCAGAATTTTTGATACGTTATTCATGCTTTTCCTTACCTGACTATACTGAAATTTATTTACATTTTAACTTAACTCCATTTTTTCTAGTGATTGGACTTGAGAGTAGGAATAATGTAGGTGTGAAGTTTTAAATTCTTTTTTGCTCATACTATGGTTCTTTTCATTTTATTTAGAAAAAAAGGTTATCCAAGAACATTTGCTAAGACAATGTGATACTGGCTAATGAATGTGGACCTGTACTATCAGCTTTATTACCTTTTAATACTTTAAAGGCCATATTTACTAGAATGTTTTGTGACAGTACTAAGTTACTGACATACAATAGAAGAGCTAGCATGTATTTTGAATATCAGATTCTTAGTTCCCCAATTCAGCATCAATGTGTTTTCCTAGGCAATGCAGAGCTTACATAATGTGCTAGCCAGAAGGGAATTATTAGATGAGCTGTAAGAGTTTGCTTGTTACAGTACCGGTTTCCTCATGAGCCATGTCAAGGATAATAAGGATTGTTGCCAAGTGTGTTGCACTCCAGCAATCCCTGGCCAATGACATGGCTCCTGTATGGTTATTACTGCTGGCATGACTTGATGTATCTACTCAGATGTTCCAAATGGACCCTTAGTTTGAGTTATCAACTATCTGTTTCCATGAAAAGGCTTCTTTCTGTCACTTTTCTTCCTATCTCTAGTCCTGCACCAAACCAAGTCATTTAAATCCGAGGATCTGGGCCTACAACAGTAAATCCTATACTATGCAAGCAAATTCTCTCTACTGTACCTGGTAGTATTTTCTGCTCTCAAAACAACCATTATGAGTCATAACACTACTGTATTTTCATATGAAACTCAGCTTGAGTAATCCCCTGCCTTCATACAGGGTGATTCCCACAGCAGCATTACTCTTTAGGGCTGGGACCTCCTTGGACTTCAGGTGTTGTGGCTACCAGGGTAGATCGTACAAAAAAAGAGCAGTGTTGCCCAATTCGATTATCATAGACCAGCTTATTAAGCAGGTGGTAACAAAACCAGGTTTTCAAACTGGGTGTGGGGTGATGGGCTGATAAGCCTTGATGAGTTGAGGGGAACGCCTCAGCACCCCTGGAGGAATGCTCCCAGCAGAAGACAAAAGCAAGGCAAACTGATAAGTGGTGGGTGTTACCAGAGAATGGAATGTTATCAACTTAGCATGGCCTTTTTTTTGCTGCACTCTGCCTCTGCAGACTCAAGGAGCCCACCCCCCACCTCAGGCATCTGCATCACCCCCCCCCAAAAGATTGACTTTAGTCACACATCCACCTGAAGAAAAAAAAAATGTGTAAAAAGAAGTGCAGTTTAACTGCAACTTGGGGAGAAAAACTTCTACCTCTGTGAGGGCAACCTATGAGCTACCCTGTCTCTCCCATTCCATCAGCATTGCAGGCGTAAGCAACTAAATTCTTACTTCTTTTTCTTATGCCTTACTAATTATAATTTTTTGTAGCTCACTGGGTGTATACGTGTTAATGGGAAGCAGCTATATTTGTCCTGTTGCTTATCTTTTTGGTTACTGAGTGTGTTTACCTGTGGTGTTGAACTGTTATGTTTCTGTTTAGTAATCCTCTGTTAGTTAAGTTTGTTATGGGAGTGGGATACTGCTGGGGTGGCCCTTGAAATGTGTGTTGTGCCGGTGTCTTTTGGGGTATTTTGTACAATCCTGCAGCTAAATGTTATCACCGACTAAGTAGCCCATATAGTCATTGTCACGTACCTGTATTAATAAATGTTATTTAGGGAGCTATCATGAGGAAAGTTCTTTTCTTTTTTTTTTGCTATTAAGTATTGCCTCAATAGCAGAGGTTAGAAGTCCTTTCAACCTGTGTGCTGGCTGTGTGGTTAGGCAGTGTTGGTTTCATAAGGCTCTAATTTTTCTGGAGGTGCTTATGTAGCTGATGAGTTCTCTTTGGCTTAAGTGAAGTCTTCATAGGGAGTCAAAAATCTTCCCAGCCTGTGTTCTATCCTGGTGTCGATAGGCAGTGCTGGGCTCATAAAGTTTTGATTTTCCCGAGGGCACTTACAGCGATGAACTTTATATTAATACAGTTAAGACTAAAAATCTTTGCATTTCTGTCTCCCTCCTCCCTTTGACGTGACAGTGGGTTAAAAAAAAAATTAAGGTCACTTTTGAAACTACTACCTCTGATTTTTTTTTTCTCCAAATGTCACAATGTACTGTTGACAAGAAAAGGTGTTAAGAAAGGGAGGAGTATGTCCTGTCTGACAGGACATTTTACCTCTCATTCACAGGACTAGAATTAAATATCTCTTGTTATAAGATGCACCTATTCAGTCTTCCAGGAAAGCAAATGATAATTTCAACTTTTGGCAGTTGGACATAATGATCTTTCCAGATTCCTTATGACTGTGTCATATTTACTGAAATACACTTTGTTCCACTAATCACTTTCAGTGCTCCCACTGTAAACGTTCTTGAGCTGTAGATTGTTTCCTTTGAGAAAATCCTTAAGGCCACCACTGTTAGATTGCCTTTGAAAAATGCTATGCATATGATATATGATTATTAATGATTATTAACTATCAGATGGCTTTCAAATTATTTTCTTATTTGTAGAAAGATGGTCAATGCTGTGAAGGAAGTTAATATGTGCAAAATATATCCTTGGCTAATATTTACCTAAATGCAGGAAAGAATCTGTGGATAACTGGAGGCCTGAAAAAACTTTCTCATGGAGGTTCCTGAAGAGTTATAGGGTGTGATTTTGAAGGAATGCTACAAAGTAGTGACTGAGAAGAGTCAAACCATTCAGTTATTTGCATAAGAAGAGATACTGTCACCACTCGTCTAATCAAATCCATTCTAGTGGTTATTTGTAAGGGTTTGTCTGCAACTAGTTGAATATTTTATAAAACCTGATTTTCAGTTCTGTGATTTCTCAGCGGGAAAATGCATTCCCTTGATGATGATCCAAGGCTTTGAAGAATAAATTGATTCGTAAGAGAAAATTAGATGGTACTTATTAGACTGTCTAACTAGCAATCCTGTGTCATTTGTCTGTTGGATGATAAATGTCTTGCTTTGCCTACCTTCCTCATTTAATAATGTAACTTGTATGTTAGTGATATAAAAGAAAATCTTGGCGTTTTAGTAAGAGTTAACTTTAACCAGTATTTCTTTGAGGGAGATGTATGTATGTTTAAGCTTTCTAAATTATTCCCATTGTACACATTGCTCAAACATTTTGGAGCCTCTTATTTTATCAGAAACGCTTTAGAAATAGAGTATCTTGACCAATTCTTTCAGTGTGTGCTTAGAGTACATTACAGTAACTTGTGGCAGAGGTTTTAATGGGAAAAAAAATCAGTTAATCTAGAAACAGCAGAGGTTGAAGTTAAACCTAATTTGTTTTGTTTATATTGTGTTTAGGTGTTGACTGTTTGGGTATGATTTTGTTAGAATTCCAAATCCTCACACTGAACTGGAAAATGCTTGGCCTTGCCTTTTCATGTCAGTTTTGGATAGCCTGCTCAGTATTCTTGGAATTAAGTAGATTTTTTTATATGTATGTCAAACATAATGTATTTCAATTCAATTCAATTTGCCACAACATTGAATTAAAAAGGCTATATTTCGTAGTCACTTAAAATTCTTTATGGAACCTATCTGCAAAAGCAAGCTACTTATTATTTGATAATACTCACCGAGATCTTGTTTGTGCCTGTTAAATAGAGTTGAAATTAAAGTAACAGAAAGATTTTTACGATTCATACATCTGTTGAAAACTGCAGGTAGGAGCACGGATCCTCAGCACTGAGCATAATTGAGATATATCCATAGAGTTAGGCTAATTTGCATCAGGTAAGGATCTGGCTCATAATGAATAGAATCAATATGTAAATACGTGCTCTTTAGAATAAATGTTCTGGGAAAACTGATGTTACCTACTTTCACAGAAAAATATAGTTTTTTAATGTCACCTTTAGACACACATTGCTGATGAGTTGAAAAAATTGAAGCCTAAGATCAGAGGCCCATATTCTGATGACTTTCTTGCAATAGATACGCTTAGGACTAGAGAATGTTGCATTTTGAAATCATGTGGGAATTACAGATTTTGTTGCACTGACTCGTTATGACTGTATAGTTGTATAAATTGAGCACTATTGAAACCTAGAGTTGTTCGAGGTGAACGCTAGGAGATTATGCCAGGTATGTGCCCAAGCAGAAAGAAAGACTGCAAGTTTCTTTTTTTTGTTGTTGTTTTGATGATCTCTCCAGAGTGTGAAAGTAGATTATTCTCAGAGCAGTAGGACTTCAGTGCAGAAAAATGGATTTTGGTGTAATCTACATTCCTTGAATAGGAAAAATCACAGTAAAAGCTTTGTGCACTTATGTTGGAGTGAATGAGACATCATAAGTAATACAGACTTCTTGTTGTCTTAATGGTATGGTGTAAGTATATACTGCTTCTTTATTTAAAATTTGTATTGTAAATCAACTCTGAACTCATTTGCCCTTTTTAAATACTAGTATGATATTCACTTTGGAATACTCTTCAATGTTTACTCATTCAATGCATTGAAGAGCTGCTTTCAACATGTCCTTTATAAACCCATGTTAAAAGGATGTTCCACCATGATAAACTATATTATTTCTTCTCTTACATTTTTTGTTGATGTCAGCAT
>VWZD01001041.1:160443-188024 GCA_013396695.1 Sakesphorus luctuosus | reverse complement strand
AATATATGTAGGGAAACTGAAAGGCATAGCCACATAAGGAATTTTTTTATGAGTAGGTGTATTAATACGTGTTAATATTCTAGAATGAAAGTTCTGGAATTATTTAGAAATAACCTTTGCACTTCAAATTCAGACTTCACTTCCATATAATAACCTTACAAGCTCTGAGTTAATGTGTAGGAGTAATCCTTCCTCAGCCAGAGGGTATGATATGGTATGTAGACTGCAATGCGCACAATATCTGTTTCACAACTCTACTGGTTTTGTTTCCCATANTAGTAGCTTTGAGACATGCTGGAATCTCTCACCTGTAGTCGTAGGAAGGAATGACAGCCTAAGTGGCAAGTGCTTATCATCAGTGACCAAATACTCCCCTCCTTTGAAGTATAACTTGTTAGGTATGAGAGTCTCAAACTTAAGGAGGGGGAAGAGAAAAAGAGAAACAATAAAAACATTCCACATTAACATACTTTGTACAATAATGCAAAGCTGCTTGATTGAGCACTGTAGTGTCAGCCATGTCTTTCTTCTAATGCTAAAAGTAATGCACATAGACAGAGTGACAATCAGAGTACAGCCTCCCATCAGCTGTAATTAATCTTTTAGTTAACAGAGACTAGAAAAGCTTCTCATCAGCCTCTTCTGAAGTCTGAGGCACCCTGTTTTTTGATGTTTGCATTCTGAGTAAGATTGTCCCCACCAGTTCTAACAAATTGAAACACCAGGCTAATTATGGCAGCTAATGAAGTGTGTGGAATGGTCACAGCTTGTCGTGAAACTGTTCCTTCAGCTCAGATTAGAGTTTCATCAATCACTTTTTTAAACTGATCCAGAATTGCTTCTGCCCAGTGCTTGGCATTTTTAATGCTGTTTCTGTAATTGGTTTTTTCCCCAAAGCTTAGGCTATTTTTTGAAATATTACATTCTCAGGATAGGACTTACAAACTCTGGTTTATAAAAAAACATTTCATTATCACCTCTATCAGCTGATCAAGTGCTAGAAAGCTAATAAAAGAAGCAGAAATATAAAATTTGATGTATTGCTTTTAATCCAGCTAAAGGTAGCAATAAAGCATATACACATATATGTATATGAATCATTATTACTGTGGGCTGGATGTACACTGCAATCTCATGAGACATGGTTTGTGGGCTGGATGGTTCAAATCCCACCGAAGGACCTAAATGAAATGAATGACTTCGTGTTAGCTTATTTCCTAGTGGATTGTGGTCTTCCATATATCACTCAAAATGTTTGGCATGATTTGTAGTTTTTGCAGATGCCCAAACCTTTGGCAGAAGGAAAACCAAAATGTCTTGCTATTTAAAGAATTTCCACACTTCAATTCAAATCTGAAGTCCTCAGAGAAGCATGGGAAACTTTACAGTATAACTTATGTTGCTACTACACTGCCAATGAATAAATTAATATATAAAATATTGTAAAATGTCTCAGTTTCTCTTCATTTATAAGATATAATCATATTCAGCTATACATTAAAATTTCTGTATAGACATTAAAGGCATAGATGTTAAAGTCTAAGGCTAAATTCTTTCCTCAACATGGATAACAGAGTGTAGAATTTGGTTCGGAAGTTATCCAGCTGAAAAATGAAATAAACTTTTGCTTATGCACTACCAAAGAATATCTGTGCACAAGATGTTACATTTAGTATACATAACATATTCATATCAGAACCAATACAGCATGGGTTTAGTTTTTTTAACTGTTCAGCAATCTATTTTTAAAATTTGTGCTAATATATGTAATCCATTTCATTTGTCTGGACATGGTGAATCTGAAATAATATTGGGCTGTAAATATCAACTTTTTCTCTCCCTAAAGCTTCTGATCAGCAGCAGTTTGCCAATGCCAAAACAAATCTGTGGCACCTGAGTGAGTAATCACTGTACCTGATGCTATTCTTGAACTGTATCAAAAACTTGGTGTATTTGCACAGGAGAAAAAGTGCCATTGAAAACATGACACATAAAGAAGATATTTTATCATATATGAGTAAATACAGACAAAACATAGCAATAGATATTAACCTAAAACCTTTTTTTCCAGTTTTATTGATAAATGAAGGAATTTGTAAACACTGAATAGTAGATAAGTAATTTCTTTAGTGTTCGCTGATCTGAAAAGTAAGCTGCCTGCAAAATGAGAAAATATTCTTGTTTGATCACTTCAATCTCTTCTGAAGGTAGCTTAAATTTCTGGAAGAGGAAGGCTGTTTTTCTCTTCAGCTTTCATCAGTGCTGGGAGGCACATTGCCAACTCATGTTTGGCCAATTACCCACCAGGACTATCTGGTCCTCTTTTGCAGAGCTGCTACTCCAGCTTGCTTTGTTTCTGGGGTTAGTCTGTGCCAGGTGCATTTGTCCATCCTGTATTTTGTAAGGTTCTGTCTCCATCACTCTGAATGATAGTCCTCAAGTGTATTGATGGTATCTGTTATTTGGTGTAATCCATGAACTTGAGGAGAGTGCATTCCATCTCCACCTCCAGGTCACTGATGAAGATATTAAGATTGGTCCCAGACAGCACCTGAGAAAATATGTTTGTACCCAGGCTCCAGTTAAGCATATAAACCATTCATTGCTACCCTTTGAACCTGGTACTCTAGACAGTTATTGCATCTATTAGGCTGCATATCTAGACTGTAATTTACCAACCTAGTTAAAAGGATTCCCTGGGAGATTGTGTTGAAAGCCTTGCTAAAGCTCAGCCAGACAGTATCATCCACTATTCTCCTTTGATCTGTATATCTAGTCATTTCATCACAGAAAGCAATCAGGTTTGAAAGCATCATCCAGAATGACATGAAATCAGATAAAATCTAACCAGAGTACTGTTTTTTCTGCATATCAGAAGCCAAATACAGTGCATCAATGTGCCTTTTTTAATTGATTCTAAATTATTACAACTTTTTGTTGTTTTTATTATTCAAATAGAACTGAAACTGGTAAGATAACAAATATTTTCAGTTAAGGATTTCAACTCAGAACTTTCCTCCTTAACTCTTGATGGCATGATTTTGGCAAGTTAGAGAGAGTTGCATCTTGATCTTGGCAGGTTAAACATTTTCTGTCTTTATTCTAGCAGGTTAAAAGTGGTTCTGAGTTTGTCTTGGCAGTCAGCACTTGGCACTGGCTTATTTTCAGCTGGAGAGAGAATGTGGTGGTTGAACAGATTAGACAATGAAAGGGGCAGTTTATAAATGTCATAAGACAAGATACTTATCCCTAAGTACAGTACTTTCTAATACAAATCCTGTTACCAGTAGAGTGTATGTAATGGACAGGACAAGAAATTGGTTTAAAAATACAAGCACTATGGTAAAAATATGTCCTTTACTTTTTTCATCAGGTGCTTTTTAAGACTGTATTTTTCTGTACACAAGAATGTAGTGTTAGACATAGCTCCACCTCAGCTTTAATAACTTCATAAAAGAGTTATGTATTTCTCATCAGAGTGTTTTCATTCTTGACAATGTTATTTATACATCTTAAATAAATTAAGATGAACTTCTAATCCCTTCTTCCAAAACATTTTGTTAAAATACACTGCAAGAAGTAGATATTTGCATGACAATAGCAAATAAACACCTCCTGGGATTCTGAATACTTATTGAACTATTTCAACTGCACATTTGTTTTTTAGCCCAGATTCAGTAAAGTTCAAGGGTATCCAAGTATGAAATAGCTTGTGGAGAAATTCACATTGGTTTCTTAATTTAATTTACTTGTAGAAAAAGGCTACATAGTTGAAAAAAATAGAATATTAGCTTTGGCAATTTTGGTTCAAATACAGACTTTCAGAATAGAATTTGAGTGATGTTGTTTCATAATATTGCCCAAAGTATAGTACAGCATGCACTGTAACTTTGTGTGCCAAACTATATTTTAATATTGATACTGTCTCTCAATAGGTCTAAGAGTACCTGAAGTGTCTACATCAAGGTGACTTCTTCTTTAATAGATTAGCTTTATACACATAAATTAATTATCTGAACAGTAATTTTTAAGGGTGAATGTATTTCTAAAACATTGCAAAGCTAGTCAATGTTTGAGAGAAAGAACCAGTGCCTGGCTTGAAGATCATTAATAAATGGAATAAATAAATGTAGAGGGTACAGCTGGGAATTCCACCCTTCCTTCCCCTTGGACAGCAACAATGACTGCAGGGTACTAAGTAAATGTAACAAATGCAAATTTGGGCCACAAATCTTCATTGCTGGTTACATTACACATGACAGAAAGGACAGCCTAGTTTCAGATCCCAGGTTAATTTTACAGAGGCAATACTTACAGGAAAAAGTAATTTGCTGGACCAAATCCTTCCCCTTTTTTCCTTTGTCCTTCCTTACACAAAACTTCCATCAAAGCCAAGAGATAATTTGCCTCTGCTTGTGAGAAAGGACAGTAAGGGTTGACACATTTGTAATCCTTAATGAACACAGCTATCACAGAATATCTTACTCATTTAGGAATAGTTGTGCTTTCCTTGTACAATGGCTCAAACTATTGCATTCTGAAGGGCATCATTATTTTCTGTCATGTCATAGCTTAATTTGTGCACCTAGGAAAGGGTATGGTGGGATATGCTTTTGTTCCTTTGTCCAAATTGCTTCTTACTGTGCAGGAGCTAAAATAGGGGGTTTTTTTCAATACTAGAATACATCCTCTACTACCTTGCACAGATGAGGACAAGAAGTTTTAGAGCTTGACTGTGTTAGTCAGTTGTCTGTGGTTATCTCCAAAGCACAGATTAGCACAGTTTAGCTGCTAAGCTAAGAAAGCAAACTGCAGTGAGCACAGATTAGTAGCAGAACTTCCTTCTCCAAATATTAGAGAAACAGAGGAACAGAGTTATAATTTCCATGTCAGGCTGTCACAGGGGAGTGCACAGTGCTGTGATACTTGTACTGGACATATCATGCAGAAAGAATCTAAACCTGTGTAATTATCAGGTCAGTGCTTTTTCAAACTCATGAACTGTAATTAGAAATATTTTATGATTTCCAGCAAGCACTATTTGAGTTTGGCTTCCTCATTTGTAATTCCAAAAGATGAAATGTGTAAGAGTCAGTGATAGTAAATCTCCATGAAAAATTAAGTGTAAAAATAATGAAATGTTTGTTACATAAATTAAGTAGCAATTAATGTTTTTTCTTTCTGTTTGGCAGATAGGATATTAAAATAGTGTTGCTAAATTTCCTACTGTGAACATAATTCCCTGATTCTTTTTTACAACACATTATCATAATGTCAATAAAAGACTAAAACTAAGAAATAGAAAAAGATTGCCTGATGTAAGCATAACACAGAAGGTTATAAAGTTGTCTTTTATGATGGCTATACAGTATCATTTTATTTTAAGATCTAATAGCAAGTTGATTCAAAGGGTAAGACTTACAAAGTCATTAAAGCAAGTAGAAAATTGCCTTCTACCATAGTAACCCAGTCTTTTTAAATCAAAGAGTTTTATTGTTGTTGGTGATGTTTGCATTTGCAGGAGGTAATTAGGGAATAAGTTAGACATCACACTCAGAGCCCTCAAGCTTGTCAATAGGAACCATAACTTTGCTTGAAAAAAAGAAAAAAGTCAGTTTAAAAGGCAAATTGCAGAGAATAGAGGGAAACAGGATCATAACATTTTGGGTCAATTTGACCTCTGCTGTGTTTATCCACAATATGGAGAAGCTCATAAAATATACTATGCTTCTGTGAAAACTTTATTGCACTTACCAAATAGATCAAAATTTGGAGGTTTTAGAATTAATAGTGGTAGTAGACAGTTGAAGGAGTTGGTAGGTGATGGCTCCTTGTTCTCCTCTGCATTGTGCTGGCAAGCTGAATAGGAATAGGTGTAATTCTACCCCCTTCATCACAGCAGTGGTCACTTGTCCACTATGGTGCAGGGAACTCTGATTAGGCATGCTTTTCCCTGGAATTCAATACCTCTGTGCCGACACAATGAGATCCAGTCCCTAAGGCGTGATCCAGGCTTTTGTTATCATCTCTTATTTGAAGGGGCTAGTTGACCCAATTGGCTAACACATTAGCTTTTCAATTTTATAGCCTTAAGTCATGGAAGACCTATTCCTAGGTTTTGGTTATTTCTCCATGGCAGAAAGTAAAATTGGCAGTCTGTGCCCACCAGCCACAAAACAGAGCTATGCCAAACAACTGTGTCCTGAACTTTATGGCTAATTAGCTGTTGAAGCTATGCCCAAGAAATAGGTTCTGTTGCCCATGGGAAGGACTGTGTAGCCATTATTAATGTCCCAGCTCATATCTCTCAGTAGGTCTTATGAGCAGTGCTGCTTAAAGAGACTAAATGTACAACAGGGAATTAAAAATTATAGTACCCCTTTCACTGACTGAAATATTGTAAACTTGTTACACTGGGGCCAGGATTGGTGTCAATGTACTTTGTGTGAAAAGTGCAATAGAAGCATTAGTATTTGACAGCCCTGGTTGAAATAAGTGAAATTAATGGAGCTCTTTTCATATACGACAAGGCCATGGCACCCCTTTCATGCTGCTTACAGACAGAGAAAAGTCAATACTTTTTTATTACTTGATGCTGACCTACATTCTGCACTACAAGTGCCAGGCCCACTAATTGGTTTCAGTTGTGAGAAAAGTTTGCCCCAAAGAAACACTGGAGCAGATAAATCAATCTTTTTTAGGGTAGCTTAGTGGTTTTTGAGCACTTGAAATGACATTTGTGTTGTATTGACAGAATGGGTTGTTACACTCATTTTGTCATGTCAGAAGGCCCTGTACTAGTTGGAAGTATTGTTAACCAGTATTGATAAATTTGCTGAGAATAAAAGTTAGCTGGATCAACGTTTTACTTATCTAACAGCTTGCTGCTTCTGCTTTGCTTCATTTTAGAGAACTCCGTGGCTATTAAAAGCTTAGGAGGCTTACTATGACAGCTCAATTTAAAACTCTAATTTTACCATTGCAAGCATTAGGATCACACTTAAATATGACCACTTAGTGTTAAACAGGTGGGGTTGTGGCTCTACAGTGAAGCTTGGCCGTACTGCCTGGTTTTCAAATGAGGTGTGCACATGAGGTGTCTCCCTGCGTTCTGGGAAAGCAAGATTGCTCTGTAGGCTTACCCTGCATTACAAAAATAACTACTGCATGGATGTTTATGCCCAGTTTCCCACTACATCCTCTGAAGTCTTGATGTTTACCTGTGGATATTGATTTCAAGGTGAAGAAAAGTGACTTGTTTCCTGGTTTTACTATTCAGTAACATGAAGATAGAATTATGATTCTAGCAGCAGTGTTCACTTTTCAGTTATTCTTTCTGCCATTGATTCTTAACAGAACTTACCTAAGAAAAGAGTTTTCTCTGTAGAGAAGAACAGAAGATACCTATAACTTCCTGTAGGAGCAACAGATATAATTCCAGCACTACAAAAGAGTTTTTCTGAGATCCAAACTTTTCATGGATTGGTTTACTTTTTACAGAGCATGTGGTGCCATGGTTGACGAAATGCAATTATACAGTGTCTTAAGTATTTTTAGATTGACTCAGAAGAGAACTCGGTGCTCTGAATCTCTGGTATAGAGGGAGTACTTTACATTACACAATTTTATCTTTGAAACCTCTGCACATGTTACTTGCCCTAACCTGTGAAGGAAATCTAGATTCATACAACCTAATGCAACTTCAATCTCCGTTTACACAGCAAAATCTCTATTAATTCAACAAAATCAGATTTTGTCATTACAAGGAAAGACTATGCTATGCAGTGAATCAGGTATCATGAGTTTATTGTATGCTTATTGTTCCAAGTTTATCACATGCTTAACAGCTTCATAATTATAATGGATTTGAGAGATGTGCTATACGAAATTACCTGAAATGTGTAGCAGGAATCTGGGAGTAGATATGCTACTGTTGTTTGTCTATTATTGCTTTGGTATGAAGCAGCTGACTTCCTACTTCATTAAGCTTCCAACAAGATACTCAATTGTAATTTATACCTTACTCCAAACTGTATTTTTATATTAAAAAAGTGTATTACACAGCACTCTCAAAATTGTTCAGAAAGAAACACTATTAGTGCAAATTTATCTCTAGAATATCATGGAAAGTATTTTCAAAGGCTTTCAAGCTGATATGTAGGTCTACAAGGTCTTGTTCATTTGCCAGTGTTTGTATGTGGTCTGTATTTATGTATGTCTGCATAGTCAGATGAAAAATGGCTTCAGAATTTGCTTTAATAACATTCCAGAGATAAACTATGTGACCATTTGACAAGTCTAATCTATGATATCAGAGAGTGCTGATTGAGACAAATCTTTGAAGGCTTTAATGCCACCTTTTATGACTCTGTTGTTTGGAACTGATGAGCACACAACAGTTAAGTAGTCAAATGTATTGAAAGGGTCCATAGGTCTTGTTAAGCTCTGTCTGTTGAATTTGAGTCAGTTAAAATTTACTAGAGTGAAAGGAGTCAAAGCCTGACAAGTTTAAAAAGGCAGTGTTACATTAACTTTATTTGGGAATTTAAAAGTAGGTCTCTGATGCAGAGAATTATCACAGAATCACAGAATATGCTGAGTTGTAAAGGACTCACAATATATTGAGTCCAACCCATAGCCCTAAATGGGACCATCCCCAAGAGTCACAACATGTGCCTGAGAGTATTGTCAAACTGTTTCTTGAACTCAAAGGCTTGGTGCTGTGACCACTTCCCTGGGGAGCCTGTTCCAATGTCCAACCACCCTCTGGGTAAAGAACCTTCTCCTAATATCCAACCTAAACATCCCCTGACAAAACTTTAGGCCATTCCCTTAGGTGCTGTCATTGGACACCACAGAGAAGACATCGGTGCCTGCCCCTCCTCTTCCCCTCACAAGGAAGTTGTACATTATGATGAGGTCTCCCCTCAGTCTCCTCTTCCCCAGGCTGAACAAACCAAGTCCCCTCAGATGCTTCTCATGCGGCTTTCCCTCAAGGCCCTTCACCGTCTTCGTCGCCCTCCTTTGGACACTCTCTAACAGCTTAATATCCATCCTACATTTCAGTGCCCAAACCTGCACACAATATTCAAGGTGAGGCCACCCTGGTGCAGAGCAGAGCAGGATAATCTGCTCCCTTGACCAGCTGGCGATGCTGTGCCTGATGTCCCCCAGGACACGGTTGGCACTCCTGGCTGACAGGGCACTTCTGACTCACATTCAACTTGACATCAACCAGGACCCCCAGGTCCCTTTCTGTGGCACTGCTTTCCAGCATCTCGTTCCACAGTCTGTATGAACATCCAGGGTTGGCCCATGCCGGGTGCAAAATCCAGCACTTCCCCGTGTTGAACTTCACATGGTTGGTGATTGCCCAGCCCTCTAATTTGTCCAGGTCTCTGTGCAGGGTGTTCCTGCCTTTGAGGGAGTCAACAGCTCCTTCCAGTTTTGTGTCATCTCCAAACTTGCTTAGTATCCCTTCCAGTCCTGCGTCCAGGTCATTTATCAAGATGTTGAAGAGAGCAGGACCTGTGATGGAGCCCTGCAGAACCCCAGTAGTGACAGGTTGCATGATTTCAGAATGCATTGTGAAAAAAATCCATGAAGCTCAGCTCCATGCGTCTATGATCCTGAGACTGAAATTATGGGGTGAGTCTCACCAATATGTGTGAATTCATATTTGTGCGCTTTTTATTTCCAATTGCCAGCACTGGGGGACTGATGGTGAACATAATGTTGGAGAAACCCGGTTTTCTCTACTCACAACCTTTGGTCTTCCAAAGGATTATCTACATAATTTCATCCCTTCTATGCTATGTAGCAACCAGATTAAATTCAAGATGAACCTTGCAGCCTACCAGAACCAATGAGCTGTGTGTTGCAGTGCTTCACTGCACATTTGGAACTGTCATTTCACCATCAAAAAAGCTAGATGTGAGAACCAGGCTTCCAGTGCCTTTCCCTTTATGTTGCTACAATGGAACAGTGTCATAGACTCTCTTCAGTACTGTGAGGTAGATCTTGCAAGGCCAGGTGGTATTTTCAAGCCTTACTTTATCTCACTGCTGAAACCTGGTTAAAATCTGTATCTACAAATAGGGAAACATCAGGGATTATTTTCATAAAAAAGGTATTTATTTTTATATGCATACCTTGCAGCACATATCTAGTATATATTCTAAATTTCAATTAATCTAACTCTAAAGCCAGCAATGCTTTTATTTATCCATCAGACTGTAATATTTTCTAAATGTGGTCAAACATAACTGCTGTCATCATAATCAGAGCCAGTTGTTTAAATGCTCAGTTGTGAGTATCTAGTGAAATAGTTTTAAATAACAAGATAAACAGCACAGCTGCCAAACCAAAGTAATCTTACACTGAGGGGGCGTGTGGCGCAGAAAATTTCCTCTTTGTCATTTTGATTTGAGTTTGAAGCTGGACCTGGGCTTAGTTCCAGCTCAAAAACACTATTCACTTCAAAGGCTTCTAAATCGTCCCAAGGAGGTAATTTTGGCAGCCAATTGTTTTTGTTTGGCCAGGCATCCTGATAGCAAAAGCCGTCTGCTCCAGGAAATGAAGATTTCTTCAGTGCTTAGGCTTCCCATTTCTGATTTTATCCTGATGTGGAAGCTGCACATTTTTTTACTGCCTTGCCCAAGTTCACCACTCGTTAAACTCTTTACTGTTTGTTAAACTGTACCTAACTATCCTGCATGTAAACTACAAATATTATTTTAAAAGTAAAGGATGTTCTGTATTCTTCTCTGAATTACTGCCTAATTTGAAATTATTGCTGGATTATCTGCTTGCTTTCTCAGCAGATGGGGCTGGTTTGTTGTTTTATTTTCCATTTCCATGAACAGTGTTAATCTGGTTAATTTACTGAATTAAATATAACTAGCTCCACTTTAGGAGGTGACCATTTGCAGTTGTGTTAGAGATCCTATAATTTTTATTATAATAATTATGTGGACAACTTTTCCTGCAGTAAGAAGGTGCTTGTTATACCAAAAAACCACTGACAAATAAAATACTGTGTCATTCTTAAAGCTTAATATGAAAATATGCTGTTTCTGTTGGGTAAGAAATTGGTCAGTACAAGGCACAGAGAAACATTAAAAAGTAAATCTTGTGAATCATTTTAGAATGGAACAGCATCACTTCTACACCACACAGGGAGTATTTTATTTTGAATGTATATGTCAACCTTGCTATTTTAAGATTTATTCACCAGGATTTTGGAAGAATCATGACAGAAAAATTTATGTATGAGATATAAGAAAGTATGTGGTTATGGTTTGGCAACCAACAATGCAGATGAAATTCAGGTTTGCATGAAGCTTCCAGAAGTCAGAGAGTTACTCGGTTTATGGAGATGCAGCTGAACTGTGGTCTGTGAAGTGGCTAAATCCAAATTATCCACGAAATGATAATTTTCTGTCATGTAATTAAATAAATAAAGGAGAAAAATGGAAGTTTTCATTCTCTTTTTAAGAGGAAATCCAGCCTTTCAGATTGTGGAATACATTGAAAAGGTGAAAGTTTTAGCCTTTGTTCACTTATGGCCCGTGACATTTTCTGAAGACAGTGCAGTTCTGAGCACTTTTGCAGAGAAATATGTGACAATAGAAACCAGTAGGAACTGTTGACACCAACTTCTTGAAAATGTATCATCAGATCCTGAAAAGCTGAGAGTTCTCCTGTGGCATGTCACCCTCTGAAAGGCAAACCAATTTTAATGCATAATAAATATTTTCTGTTGTTATACTGTTCTCAGTATTTCAGGGTCAAGGAAAATAATTTTATTAAGAATGCTTTAAAACCTTGATATTAAATATAATGGACTTGCTAATCATTTACCATAGCATTTATTAGTAAGTAGCTAAATCAAAATATCATTTAGAATACTTAGTTTATTTTACTTTCTTGTTTGTTAGCTGAATTGACATTGTACTCTTAAGGCACAGGGTCCCTTGCATTTGTCTTATTCAATTTGGATTTGTAAGCATTTGCATTTTAAAAAATTGTAATAGCTGTTAACTCTGCCTAGTTAAAAAAAAAAAAGTGTTCAGGAATCACCTAAACAGTTTTTGCCACTAATACTTATTAAATATATATTCATTTTTTTTACCATTTCTCATGGAGCTGGTTTAATATCCATATTTTAAAGTTAATAAAGATAGAAAAATTACACTATAGCTTGGTTATCTTGCTGTCTTTAACCTCCCCATTGCCAGGGAGGATAATACACTTTTAAATACCCCTATTTGCAAAAGACTATAAAATTTGATTTCTAGAGCAGGAAGCTTTTGCAGTGCTTATAGTTGTGAGAGTTTGAAATACATACTTGCTTTCAATTAAATCAATTCTTGTGCTCTTCTTCAAAGTACTATTCATAAATGCCTTGGATACTAAGCAAGTTTGGAGATGACACAAAACTGGAAGGAGCTGTTGACTCCCTCAAAGGCAGGAACACCCTGCACAGAGACCTGGACAAATTAGAGGGCTGGGCAATCACCAACCATGTGAAGTTCAACACGGGGAAGTGCTGGATTTTGCACCCAGCATGGGCCAACCCTGGATGTTCATACAGACTGTGGAACGAGATGCTGGAAAGCAGTGCCACAGAAAGGGACCTGGGGGTCCTGGTTGATGTCAAGTTGAATGTGAGTCAGAAGTGCCCTGTCAGCCAGGAGTGCCAACTGTGTCCTGGGGGACATCAGGCACAGCATCGCCAGCTGGTCAAGGGAGCAGATTATCCTGCTCTGCTCTGCACCAGGGTGGCCTCACCTTGAATATTGTGTGCAGGTTTGGGCACTGAAATGTAGGATGGATATTAAGCTGTTAGAGAGTGTCCAAAGGAGGGCGACGAAGATGGTGAAGGGCCTTGAGGGAAAGTCATATGAGGAGCATCTGAGGTCACTTGGTCTGTTCAGCCTGGGGAAGAGGAGACTGAGGGGAGACCTCATCGTAATCTACGACTTCCTTGTGAGGGGAAGAGGAGGGGCAGGCACCGATGTCTTCTCTGTGGTGACCAGTGACAGCACCTAAGGGAATGGCCTGAAGTTTTGTCAGGGGATGTTTAGGTTGGATCTTAGGAGAAGGTTCTTCACCCAGAGGGTGGTTGGACATTGGAACAGGCTCCCCAGGGAAGTGGTCACAGCACCAAGCCTGTCTGTGTTCAAGAAGCATTTGGATGATACTCTCAGGCACATGTTGTGACTCTTGGGGATGGTCCCATGCAGGGCTAAGTTTTGGACTCGATGATCTTTGTTAGTCCCTTCCAACTCACCACATTCTGTGATTTTGTACTAATGTGTGTTTCATATTTGTTGTTTTGCATAATTTACATTCTAACTCATATAACAAAATGTGACTAGAAGAAAATATACTCTAAAATACCTTTAAAAAAAAAAAGGCAAAATCATTTAAGCCAAGTTTAACATTGTTTTGTCTCTCTTGTTTCTTTAGGACTTTCAAAAAGCACTACCATCGATTCTTCTCTTTGAAAAGTTTGGAAAAACTTACTCCAGAGCTGGGCAAATAGTGTAATTGTACTGGAAACTACACAATATGACACCTGAAAAGTCATCAATAAATGTATTTCAGCAAATGCACAGCAGCATGTTGACTGAATGTCCCACAAAGCAGACTTTCTATGATGTGTACTATGTCTGAAGTAATGATAATTGAATTTGCTTGATTTTTAAGAAATAGAGCTTCCAAGATTTATCAAAAAAATTTTCTTTTGCACTTTTGGCAAAAAAATAATATTATCTTAAGAAAATTATTTCTAAAAAGGCCATATTTTATTTAATGTAAATAATTTAGCATATAAAAGCAGACTAATCAAGTAAAATACTTGGAATCGTTTAGTTTTTACAAATTTGTAAATGAAGACTAAAAAAAGAAAAAAGTTTAAAATTTACATCTGGGTTTTTTTCTCACAAATGTAAATGTATTGATTCATCACTGTTATTCATAATTTTCAGTGTTGTTTGGCATCCTTTTTGGATACTGATCTGTGTCTTCAGAAGTGCAGGATAGGTGTCTACATGGAAGATTAGATACTCTTTTAAATCCTTTTAGCACTTCTGTGGGTGATAGAAGTTCAGTGTTGAAAAAATAAAGTTCTGACAACATCTATGCCTTATTATTACATCAGTTTTTCTATATCCACCTTATTTTCTTTATCACTACCTCTGCATTTGCTCCTAGTCCCGTGTTATATGAGGACATAATACTGTGATGCTTGGCAAAAACACATTTCGTGACATAAAAACTGATACTTGTTTGCTCTGTTCACTAGCAAGCAATCCTGCAAGACAGTGAGTACCCTCAGAGCCCATCCCCTTCAAAAGACTCAAAGAGTTCAGCATCATGAGAAGACCCCAGCATATCTAAAGAGCAAATCATAAGCTAATTCTTAAAATCACATGAATGAATTGTACAGAAGTTTTATGCTGAATTCGCTATGATATCATACTTGCTTTCCTTATCATTTCACTGTATTTGAATCAAATATATCTGTTTATCTGTTGCTCAGTGGTAGGCTTTTCATTACTGAATGTTGTTATGTGATTCTTCTGTGTCCTACAACGATGCAGAAAACTTTGAAGAGATGTCTGTATGAATAATTTCTGAACTTGGTCTAGTGAAAGGTGTCCCTGCCCATGGCAGGTACTAGGAGCCACAAATTCCCCTCCAGCCAAGCTGTGAAAAAGTTTTACTGCTGTCACACACCAGAGTAAAATCCCTTTCAATTCCATTCTGGTAGATTCTGAGTGCAGGCACTGGACTATACTGGTGTGACTTTTTGAAGTTTGTTATTTTCAAGCTTTAAAAAGTTTATTCTGTGTGGCAATGAGAAATTAACTCTGGGAAGCAGAAAGCAGCCACCTGAGTGGCTGATAAGATTTACTCTGATCCAATGTATCAGAGTGCTTTAGTTGTTCCTGAATGGGATTGAACATGAGACACTTGTGCAAAACTGTTGATGAATAAAGATGGCACAGTAATTTTTATATGTGAGAGCTATCTATTTGATTGCTTCAGCTTTAAGGTAGTTCATCACAGTAATTCACTCTGTGTTACCTCTCTAACTTCATACTACAGTTTCCCATCAGTCCGATTAGAAACAGCAATGCCTTTATCTGATTAATCTTTCTTTCTCTTTCTTCCTTTCAGTATGTCTGACCCCAGGACAAAACAAATGCTACCGTGCAGCATGTACTGCACTGGCAGGAGTGCTCATAGCTGAGGGTCCAGAGCACAGATGGAGGTTAAAACCAACAGTTCTAATTGTAACTGATATGTACACACATTTCCTCCTATTATGAAAAAAACTCCAAACTTTTCTGTTTCTAAGCAGATAGCTGCTTGCAAGAAACTTCTTACACAAAAACAGGTCTGTTTATTTTATTAGATAAATAAACTTCCACAAAATTAATAGAGTAACAAACATAATACCAGTGAGGTTTGGGGTTTGGGCTTCTTTTGCCAATTGGCCACGTTACAATACAAGAATCCTTTTATTTCTCATTAAGTGCATGTATCACTTATTCAGTACATTTACAGAAAACATTTGATGATTATTCTAGGGGGACCTTTACCAACTCTTTCATTATGTAGAAACTTATTATTTTATTGCTCTCCTAAATAGCATATAAACACATGAAAAGGGTACCTACAGAGGAGTAGCTAGAATATGTTTTCAAATATAAAAGCATATTCATCTCAGAAACTTTAGCTGGATTTTGACTTATTTCTTTAGTTTTAACTCCCAGCGAAATGCTGCTAAATCCAGGAGCATTTGTGGTCTTGGACTTGGGAACCTGCCCTTACATTTTTTTCTGTATATGGTGAGGCTGATGGAGAAAACTTTTAATATTAAAAGAAATAGCGAGTAATAATTTAAGAACCCAGTCTTGGGAAAACTTCCGCATGTTGGACTCTCTTGTTTACAAAAGCAGCTCAGAATTAACCACATTGTAGTGCAGAGCACACCAGTAGTTTTTTGTTAAACGGAGGAATTGGACATCATGGACAATTCAAAAAGTAATTTGGAAGTGAATGTTAGCACCTCTGCAGTGTATAGGAGAGGAGATAAAAGATACATTTTAGTCTTGGGGTAGACCTACTTTCTGTGATCTGGGAATAGACTACCACTTCCATTTGGTAACCCTCTGTGGCAAGCAAGTGAATGTCTCTCTCTGGCAAGGAACATTTTGTTTTGCTCCATGGCTTAAATCAAAATGTTTGCATATAGCAAATGTACAGGTTTTTTATCTGAAGCCAGTTAAAGCTAAAATTCTTATATTTTAATTCACTACAGCAATAAAGTGAACAAGGCAGTAAAAATTTTTTTATGATGTTGTTACATAGCCAGCTGTCTATCAGTATAAACACTGATTGTATAAGTGGTTTTACTTTACTCCTGTTTAACTTTCTAATTGATATAGTTTACTATATCAGTTTTAATTATCAAATTGCTTTTTCTAATATAATTGACTAATGTGTTTTTAATATTTTATTTACTCCAGGTTTCCCTCATCAACAAAATTGTTGTTTTATAACATTGTAATACTGAATGATGTGCACTTCAGAGAAGCTTTTTCTGTTTTATGGGAGATGTTAAAATACATTCTCACAGTACAAAATCTTAACACACAGAATGGGTATAGATAGAGGCATCAGGAAAAGTCCACTCTGAAAATTTGTAAGGGACTCCTGGATTTTAGTGAGACTACAAGTCATGTAGCCTCTTAGACATGTAGCAAAATTCTCACAGCAGTGTCTGAAAACCAAAGAGAATCACTGTGATGGTGGGGAAATAGACAAATGTAAGAAATTCTTTATCAGTCTTCAGAAAAAGAAGAATAATTACTCCAATTGTCCCACTGAATGTTTTTCGGTCAATTATAGTTGAACAAATTTGAAACTGAAACATACATAGCCAAACTATAGCAAGGACCTATGGTTGCTGTTCTCTGCAACAACATACGGCCTTCAGCATGCAGCTAGAAAAGAGTGTTCCCTACTTTTCAGCAGCAGAAACAGAAGTAGTTTTTGTAGTTTGAACTATTTTAGTCCAAGTGTACAGAGGGGAAAAAAATTACTATTGGGCTTTTTCATATTGCATGGCTGAAGAGACTTACCAGTACCTTTAGGAAGCAGCACATGCTGGGAAGAGCTCATCATACCAGCTCACTAACAGAGTATCTCTGATATGGCACTTAGGTGTTTTTTTCTAATGCACGAAATACCTGGAATGTAATGCTTTGATGTCCACTTGTATCTTAGCAATTAGTAGAGATCATAGATCTTGGGAGAGTCAAATAATAATGTTCTGTGTTTCTGGATCAGATGAACTGGCCTATATGCCAGGTGCTAAGGGCTCAATGCCTCTTGTACCTCTTTGCTAATGACCAGCGGATCTTTGGATTTAACCACCAGTGGAGATGACAGCACCCATAGAAAGATACAGGCAGAGGCATTAAAAGGGAACAGCTATATGCTAAAAGTTGCTCATAACATCTCAAAGCATAAGATGTTTCAGGGATTATAGGAAATATCTGGTAACATCTTTTCTTGCCAAACCTCTGTGCTATTACTCGGTGGATTAAGGATCTTTCCATGTTGCTGCCCAATAGTTTTGTTTGACTGCTACATAGATGATGTTGTAAACACAGAAAATTCTCTTAATCTAGGTAATTTAAGAACTGCCTTCTGGGCTGATCCAAGATGTTCTCAACACTTGACAGAGAAAACATTTAGCTTGCAATGCCCTCTAGAGGCAGATTTACCATAGCAGTAGTGACCGCAGATACACTTCACTTCTCTGGTCCAGTGCTGGAGCTTTCAAGAAACAGGGGTTTTATTAATTACATTTTAATTTTATTTTTGTTTGTTTAACTTTTTTTTTCTTCCAAATAAACCACACTTCACATTTATGTGGGAGCAGCAGTCTGGAATTACTGGGGGCTCTGCAACTGACCCAGATGCCTCAATCTGGACTTGTATGGAAGGTGCTACCAAATGAGATGGGGCCATATTTAAATGGCAAAGCAAAATGGTGATGACTGCAAATAGTAATGGATTTTTACGTACAAATACTTGACATTGAATAAGACTCTGAAAGCATAAAAATAAAAAAAATATTTCTAACAGCTTACTGTTTTTCCAAGGAATGTGATTGCAACATACCTTCTCTAAATCTATAGTCCTCAGTTTAATGAATTTAGATGATCTGCATAGTCGAGTTTGTTAGAAAGATTAGGATCTCTGTCTTTTAGTGGCAGCCATGGGTTCCTATACTCAGAATAGCAGAGACTGAAAAGCAGAGGATGAGCGTAATTCCTTAATATAAAAATCTGGGTTATCCCATATTAAAACAGAAACATTAGAACACCAAAGGAGTCACATCCAAGTAATCAGAAACAGAATCTGAGCCTTGAAGCTTTTATTTAACTTTGTTCATAAAAAACTTTGGAGGGCGAATTTTCAGTCACTAGTTGACAAAGATTTCTGGTAGGCCTGGAAAAATATCAGCACAGAAGCTCAGGCAATGCTGTCTTGGCTTCAGATTCTTCCATCTTTTAATAGTTCAACTCATTAATGAGAAAATCATCTGGCTACTGGCACAATCAGATATAGTCACTTATCAGTACATTGAGTTCAGTTTATAGTACTCCGATTCATATTCATGATCAGAGGATGCAGTGGAGCAATTCATTAGTGCACTGCTGCATTAAGCAATCACTGCCAAAATGTGACATATTGAGAGTTTGCATTAAACTGTTTCCTTTGAGAATCTTTGAGTAAGAAAATTCCAAAGTGCAGAAATCTGTTGAGATAAATCACTCAGCCACTTCACAAAAAATGTTGAGATTTGTGTATCTAAAATTTAGTTAAAAAAAAAAAATCATTCACTGCTTCTATTGTATGAGTGACATGATCACATCCTCAAATACAAATTTAGTTTATTATAACAGCTATAACATGTATAAACTGGATTAGCATTATGCCAAACTGAACCCTCTTTCTTACTCTTTATTTGTTTATGCTGTCTAATGAAAAGTAAGGTGGTTTTTGTTTTCTGCCATGAAATTCAACAATGTGAAAAACCCAACCTTCTGCATCCTGTATATCTCTTCATGATACCAATAAGGGACACTTGCAATTGGAGTCTGGACATGCTTATCTCACAATGACTCTTTTTAGGAAGGGACAGTACTTATAAATTTGAGAAAGACACATCTTGTGTACTATTGTGAGAAGAAGGTGATGCCAGGGTTAGTTACCTTCTCACTTTTTCTCTTTAAAGCATGGTATACTGGTAATTCCTTGTCCATGTGCTTCATTTGATTCTATCACATCATTTTCTACTGTCAACCATTCAACTTTATAATCTCTTCAGATATATAAAAGTCCAAGCTGCTCAGGGGTAAGATGTGTAGAAAGAAAGGAGTAGAACTGTAGATTTGTGATCACTCAAACATAAGCAAAATAAGTGCTAGTGTTACTTTGAATGGGCCCTTAATGTAGCTTCTCTCCCTTGAGTAGGATTATTCTTACTTTTTCTCACTGGTGTTTTGACCAAAATTTGGACCAATGAATCACTGCTAAGAGGAGAAAATATGCATAGTATGTAAAAAAACAGGACATGTACTGCCTGTACTTTATGTGTTTGCAGCAATACTAATCTCACTCATGCCTGAACAAGAATGTGCAGTCGGTTGTTTCAGCCACTGACCAAACAGCTGCCGACGTGGGTCTCTCGTTACTGCAGAAGACATTTGCTGGCTTCATTTTTCCTATTTTACAAAGCTGTGTGTCAGATGGGTGAGATTTCTGTGTACCTGAAAGGAATCATTCACACTCTTGTTTTCTTTGCTTTGTTTCTGTGCTTGATCTTTGCTGTTATCCTCCTACTGGATCCATTTCCCCCACATCACATGATACCTCTACTTTATGCTAATATTGGAATAAAAAGTCTTGATGGAAATCAGTTAAAGATCAATTGGGAATAAAAAGCTCAAATCTTTAAGATATTTATGTCTGTAAGATTTCTTTTCCTCTTAAGGTCCTGTATCTCCTCTGCCACAAAATGTTGCCATCTACGGATGAGGCAAGAATTGGTTTCCCATCAATCTTTTGCTCTAGACAACAGGGCAAATGGAGTATTCTGAAGCAGTCTGGGTGGCTCTTATACAACACCTAAACATTTATTTGAAACAGAAAGGTCTTTCTGAATTCTTCACAGTCCCCTGAACACACCTTTGACAGTGCCATAAACATGAACATATTGTAACTGTTGGACTGACTGAACATACTGTAACTGTTGGTCTGATTGAACAGCTTATATTTTAATCCCATTCAGAATATATCAACATATCTAATAATAGTTCTATTTTCTAAAACTTAAATTAATCCTAAATCCTACATAGTCCAGATGATTACTTGGAATATCCATATTGCTAGGCTCTGTTTCCAAAATCTTTTACAATCAATATGATCAGTTCCAACTCCCCTTAAGTACATAGTTGTTCCAGTGTTAGATACAGAAGAGCAGTGGAAAAAATAATCCTATATGAAAACTTTTCCAGCTCTCTGCCCATCACATTTTTGTTGGGTGTGTTGTAGGGATAGAGTTTCTTACGGTTTCACAAGAGAGTTCATGTGCCCTGTTAAGAACAGAGCCCCTCCTGTGTTGCTACTTCTGCAAAAATCTAAGGGAAAATTAAGCTAATTTATAAGGAAAAGGACAGTAAAAGATTGAGAACTCTGGCAAACAAGCAAAGAAAGTAGTGGTAGTGACTGGAAGAACCATAGAAATGGTTATCATGAAATCCAGTCAATTACATATATTTCAAGTAGTGGGAACATTTTATCCAGGCTTTAAACAGGAAAAAGGAAGAGAAAAACTATTCTGAGCAAGGGCATGAGTCACTGAGTGCCTTATGCAAGCCACTAATGGCAATCACTCTTAAACTACAGTACAGGGACTCAAAGCCAGATTTCTGTGGTAAGGAATGAACTGGAAACTCACTGCTGCCCCTGAGAAGGCAGGGATTCTGCCTGAGACCACTCCTCATGCTGATGCCTGGTACCACAGCTCCTGCAACTTGTTAGTTCGTCACATGGAGTCTAATGGCAGTTGAAGAGGATGACCGTGACAGACAGCTGTGTCTGTAAGCATCGAGTGAGAGCTTACGTCTGACCTAGTTCTGGAAATGATTAACACATGATTTAGCTCTCATTCATTTCTTTTCATGGTCATGTATCTCACAGCTGTTGCTGAACACCAAGAATCAAGTAAGGTTTTCAATGACTCTGTACTTTACAAATGCATAACCAAATGGCAAGATATGACCATTTACAACAACAAGACATGTTTCTTGTTAAAAAATAAGAATACTTGCTCCTGTCGCTCTGAAGTTTTTATTTCTATTTAAGAACCAGTACGTTCTAGAAACATGAAAACAATGATGGTGTATTTAATTTATCATAAAATCTATCAAGCTGCTTATTTAATTCCTTGCAGCTACTATGTGTTGAGGTGAAATTACTGATGTTATAACAATAATGTCTAATAATCAACTTTCAGATGCTTGACAGATTTCAGAATGTACATATCCTTTTTCAAGACTGTACTTTTACAGTGAAGACTGCGTGATTCCTCTTCCAGTATAATTGTACCTAAAAGGACAAGGTATTTTTGCTGCATTGATATTTAAACCACTTGCATGTCTCTCATGATAACAAAGAAAAAATTATAGATCTGTGGCACACTGGGAACTACCAGTGCCTCAAAAATTCCATACACATGCACTTAGAAATTCGTAGCTTTATTAGAGATAGTGTGTGGTAGGTGATTTGATGCTCAGTAGCAACCTAGTAGGTGACCACATCTGGACTGGAAGAGCATCGTCACTGGCTGAAAATGTTTCTCGCAGGTTTACTTACCTACCTAAAGAAGGCAAAGAGGTATGTTGTGCAAATGTAGCCCTTTTGTGGGAGGTTTTTAGAAGCTCTGAATAAGGGCAGGTGTATGTGTGAGAGTTTGTGTATCAACAATTTGCTTGAGTTCACTGAGTATTACAATTTTTGCATGTGTCTTCCACAATATTATATTCTGGGATCCCCATCAGTGATGTACGTAGAATCTGGCTCTTTTGAGTGTCTTTATTTCTATCTCCTGTAATTTTCTTCCACTTGTTTGGCTCTTTGATAATAATTGCTCCAAATATCATCAGATTTTGACAGTACATGCTCAACTCTCACTGGCCATTCTTCCACTCTGCACACATCTGATGGGTACAGACAAACTCGTAAAGGTGGTCAGATGCAAAAGATTTTCATACCTGTTCAAGCTGGAGGTGTTCAAGGTGGAAAAAATGTGCTCTTACATCAGAGGTTTTTTTATTTTTTTAAACAGATAAAAAAATTACAAGGAAGTGCAGATTTTTTTTATGAAGCTGATTGACTTAACATGGATAAAAAAATTTGTTATGCCAATTTAAGAATCTAGAAAAAATTGAAATATGTTTCAGTCTCGTGAATGTTTATTAAGTGCTATAATTTTGCTATTCATAAATTCTTCTCAAAGTCCAGCAGCTACGCAGAACTAACAATTTTTTTTAAAAACGGTGGGTTTATATCAATTTGAGAAGAATACAACAATGTCTGTGCTAATGATTCTTGAGAATTCTTCTTTCTGGGGAATCTCAGATGCTATCATAAGTATGAAGAGCTCATATAAACACCTGAAGTTTGAAAGAGTTACTCAGGTTTTCTCCTTATTATGTTTACATAAAGATAGATTGAGAGAAGACTCACCTTGAAAAAGTCACTACTAACCTTCTGCTGAGCTTGAGAACTAGTAGGCTGCCCCAGTTTTTACCCTGATAAAAGGACCCTGGCCATGCTGTTTTCTCAAAATATGTTGATAAACTGGCTCTTCACAGCAAGAACACATTTAGTTGATACATCTGCTACTCAGATTGTCACATAGAATTAGCAAATCAATTCAAATATTAAGTATTTTGTTGCTATCTAGAAGTTAGAAGCAAGGACTAGGGGGATTGGTGTTGGTACTTTCTATGCAGAAATTTTAAGTAAATAATCTCAGAAACAACTGAGTCATATTCTCGGAAAAGAGAAACTAATTAAAGAGGACAAAAGGACTTAGAAGTACTCAAAATTTTTTAAATAGAAAAAATAGCTTTATAAGAGAGATTTAAAATTCACAGAAATGCTCTCCTGATCATGTCCAACAAGTTCCTGAGAAGCTGATGGCAGTGGTTTTAGAATATTTGTCCTAATCCAAATCCAAACATGCCTGGGGTGTAAGAGCAATCTAGAAGTAACTGAAAAAGCAGAATGAAAAGGTGCAGTTTCAAACAGCATTCAGAGGACACCAGAGCACTGATAAAGTGGCAACCTGTCATGGTTTACCCCAGCCAGCAACTGAGCACCACTCCCCCACGCGCAGCATCAGAAGGGTAAAAGCTAGAAAACCCATTGCAAGTGGGACTGGCATGGGGCACCAAGCTGAAGGAGGAAATAAAAGGCCAGCTGAGAAGGGAAGTAAGTCAGAAAAACAATGGGAGTAACTCTGGCCAGGGTCCTGGCTGTTGGCCTCAACCACTGGCTGCCTTGGTTGACTGGGGCTATTCAGAAGTTGTTTGTTGCCACTCACTGTGAACCAATCCTGGGACCTCAGAGATAGGAGGTGTGTGTTTCACAGTTCTCTGTCATATTCTTGGACGGGGTACTGAAAAATTGGATATTCTTACACTTCGTAATTTTTGACAGACCTGACTTTAAAAAAGCACACCTGAAAAACAACATTGTAGAAAGAGAAAAGTTATTTCTATACTATGGACTGGAATCAGAAGCTGAAAATATTTTATTCTTCCTTATGCTTATATCGATGCTCCTTCTGATAATAAAGCCTGCTTGTATTTGCTACCCAGTGATGGATTCTGAGACAGACACCCTCTATATTTTTAAGTGTCAAAAAATATTCTTGTTAGGTTTTTACCAGAATATAAAATACCTTGGTGTTATTTGGTGCCCAAATAATTGGAATCTTTACTTAGGGATCTGAAGTGGAACCTGTCAGAAAAGAGTTACATGCAGAGCAGAGGAAATTTTTGTGCAGATCTGTCTCTGTTCCATTGAAAAACTATAGCCTGAAGACAAGATCTTCCTTTGGTCAAAATTTATACCTTTTCTCAAAAAAATAAAAAACAACAAACAAACAAACAAACAAAAACAACCAAAAAAAGAGAAGGAATAGACAGGAAAAGTAGTGATGCATGTCTGATATTGATGGAAAGCAAGTATGTGCCTCATCCATTGAAAACATTGATCAAGGCCACTTCACTCTTTTTTAATGATGGCCCCATAAATCTGCCAGTATCAATGAAAGTCACTGTTATCTGCTTGAGGTTCTTGGCTAAGCAAGGCAGCTAAGTTGTAGCTAATGGTCCTTTACCTCCAAATTGTCACAATTTTCCCTTTCAAAATTCTTCTGCTTGTTGTTTTGGGTTTGTTTGCTTGTCTGGTTGTGTTTTTCTGTAAACCACACATGAAGAAATCTAGGACACACTAAAAGAGAGGAAGAAATTCTGTTTACCTGTGCTAATTTTTAATGAAGTGGTGTTGATGTTCAAAAGCTCTTCTCTCTTTCTGTCAAAAAGCATGAGAATCCAACAGGATGTGGTCTGTTTCTGTGCATACAGTGTGTAAACTATGGAAAACTCATTTAAATAAGAAAGATCTGGAAAAGTAATATTCCTGTTACATGTATGTCTCTATGGTTTGATATCAGATCAAAACCAGGATTTAAATTCAACAGCAAAGAAACCTTACAAGCTATTCTGATCAAAAAGCTATTGGAAATGTCCTCTTCCCCCTGATCTTCACCCAGTGATGGACAGAAATCTGGGACTGACCCAAAATCTCATAGGGACAGTAAATCACAGGATTTTTTAATATCACCCAACCCAAACCAGAACAGAGAGATAGAACAAGCCTGAAATATTAAAATAGACTTCTGCTGCTAATTAAGCGATTGGATGTGACTGCCCCATAACCACTTTATGTATTCTTTAAGTAATAGGATGAGGGCAGAGGCCAGAGGAAGCATGTGCTTGACTGGAACAGAACCCAAATTGCAGAGACTTCAACTGGAAGGTTGCTCCAAATACAGAGTCAGGGAAGAAAATTTGAAAATCTAATCCTATGGATATATGGTGATTTTAAAAAGTCACCTTGTGACCACAGCTGGGGAAGCATTGCCACTGCCAGAATTCCCACTTGCAAAACATACTGTACTTTGTTCAGTAAACCAAGGCATTTGACTATTTAATAAGGTCAGGAAGGTGCCAGACACGATATGTGGGTGCTAAGGAGATATGAACAAATGAAGAAGCAGGTGGGATCAGGCTCATTCTGGCTCACAAACTGCATTTATATATATGGGCTTGTTCTGCACTGCCATACTGTCTGCCAGTAGCACAGTCCCATAGCTCCCAATATGTCAGGGACTCCTTGGCAATATCTGGGGTATGCTGAAGACTCTTTCTTGGGAGCCCATGTGATTACCAAACAGGGAGTACCATTTCAATGTTTTATGCTACACATATTCAGGATTGAGGTATAGCCTCAGTGGAGGACTCCAATGCACACAATGGAAAGCAGTAAATAACCCTTCTCCAAAGAGATGTTGAGAACATTTTAAAAAGAAAATTTATTTATTTTATGCCTCAGTAATATCAGAGATTCTCTAGACAAATCTGACTGTATCTCAGCTATCTTTGCAATGAAATCCCTCCTTAGCCTTGCCCCAACACACATTTCTATGTAATATGTACATGAATCTCAGAAACAGATGGAGTATGCTTTACCCAGAATCTAATCCTAGTGAGGTAGAGAGGCCAGATGGTCTCACTTTCCAAAGGAAAACTTTCAGAGAGTCTTTAAACTAAGCAAAGATTTTATTAACATTGATGGCTAGATATAGTGTAATACACAGAGAAGATTAATTAGAAACCCTAATTAAATGTAACAGTGTAAAAGAACCAGACCACTATTTGGCACCAAACAGCTTTTTAAGATTCTTGTTGAAACCTGGAGTCCTCAGCATGGCTGAGCTGCAAAGCGAACAACAGAAAAGCAGAAACAATGAGATTTGCTAAAAGGTGCCAAACTCAATTCTACATGCAATCATTTCGTGTATTTTTTTCTAGAATCATAAGAAAGAGGGCTGAAAGGAACCTTTAGAGGTCGTCTAGTTCATCCCCCTACCCCAAGGCAAGATCAACTATACCTAAATCATTCCTGACAGACGTTTGTCTAACCTGTTCTTATAATGCTCCAATCATGGAGATTCCAAAACATCCCTAGGCAATCTATTCTGGTGCTTAACTATCCTTGTTGTTTGAAAGTTTTTCCTAATGTTTAACTCTGAATCACCGTTGCTCCAGTTTAAACGTGCTATTTTTTGTTCTACAGACCAAGGACATGGAGAAAAGTTTATTCCTCTGTCTTTGATCAAGTGCCTTTTACAAATGGAAAGATGACTCCTATTGATTCTCTGCCATCCTTTTTTTTTTTTTTAATTTGTTCCCATTTAGACTTCTGACCATTTGGTTTCCCTTCATTAGGACCACATTTGCTTCAAACGTGGCATCATAAACTGAACATTGCAGGTGCGCTCTTAGCTGTTCTCTGCGGCATGAAAGGCCTGTATCACATGTGTTATGGACTGCTAGGAATTATGGAGGAGGCTTGCCTCTTCTCTAAGGTTTGGCTTTGTTGTTTTGTGCTAAATTCCTGTTCTTTTCCTACAGGACACTTGCCACTCATTTCCAGGTTGGTTTTAGTAAAAGATGACTGAATATATTGAAGAAGGGATTTCTCTGCTGTTTTTTACTGAGGACAATTGCAGAAAAAGAATATTTATTCACATGAAGATGTTATCATGTCCCCAAAGCAAATGAGGTGAAAAGAGTCAGTTTTCTTCAGCCTGTTAAAGGAATGCACATCTGGAAGGAATATTTTAATTCTCAGACATATGGAGTGGGGAGCTTGAGGATATGAGCGTCACACATCACTTCTCCCTTTAAATTCTGTGCTCGTACCTCTAGTGCGCAGCAGGAATTCTCGCAGATCATGGGCAGTAACCAAGAAAGTGTTGCTTTGTTTTTACAACATCCTGACCTTTAGGCTGTTACTTAGTTGATTACTTGGCTATGCAACCCTGCAAGGTTGTACCATCTTACTAAAACCACTTTGGATCTTAGAGGTGAATAGAATACTTAGGAAAAGCAAACTGCAGGTGGCCAATGGCACAGAGAAGGATTTCCAGGAGCCTCCTCCTGATCCTGTGCATCAAGTGTGCTCCCATTCCAGCTCCCTCAGAAAATGCTGCAGTGAAGTATTGCAGACAAGCACAGGAAGAGGCATCTGGACCCCGACTGTTGTGAAGGTTTGCTGAGACAAACACATGCTTATAGCTCCTAGAAAAGGGAACAGATGTGCAGATTCAAGGAATTTTATCTCCCCCG
>VWZD01001041.1:76279-160432 GCA_013396695.1 Sakesphorus luctuosus | reverse complement strand
GAATTAAAGAAATTTTACCCCCCCCCCCCCCCCAAATGCTGCAGTCACAGCTAAAGAAGAAGTAAAAATAGATGCAGTTGTGGGAGCCACAACAATGGCAGGGACTAATGCTGAAAGGGTGCAGAGAGAGAGGAGAGGACAACTTATCACAGAAACAAGGATAAGCCAGGAGGGCATTAATTATAGACTGCCCTGAATAGTGACAACACCCAAACTGCCTTCCTTAACAAGTTTCCTCTTTTGCAGTTTCCCAGCATCAGCTGCATACCACCCTTTCCCACTACCAGTGTACAGCACATATGGCTGCCTTGCAAGAATCACACAAATCATCCAGTAAGTTCATTTTTATTAGTAGCTTCTGCTTAATTAAGGGATGCATCATGCTTCATCAATCAGCTTCTGTGCATGCGAGTTGGTCTCAGCCACTTTGCTGATGCAAACTCCAAGCAGACACAGTTCTTGTGCTGAAGGCAAGAGGCTGGTTAGCTTGACTTTGGGGAGCCAGGGGCAGAACTCTTCCCTGAAAGGGAAGTTTCATACCACAGCTATAGCAATGGTAGATCCACAGTGACTTTCTGCTATCATGCACTGACTGATGGAAAAAGCTAATGGGAAGAAAAATATTAGAGATAAGACAGTGAAAAGCATAGTTACATATTGAAAGCTTTGGTTTGTTTACAAATGTAAACCTTATTTATCTCTCCATTTTTTTAAAGAAACCAGGTAAATCAGTGTCTGGAGTCACTGCTGATTGACACTGATGCATTTCAGCCCTTTAGAAGAAATTCCTTCAAGGTGCAAATCAGGCATGTGTGCCTACCCAAGCACAGTGCAGTGCAGTGCCAAAAATGACACAGACAAGAGTATGGCTTTGCCTCCCAGAAGGGACACATGAATCTACACTAGAGTATATGTATCTAAAAGGGGATAACTGGAACTAGCCAGGCCAGGGTTGGCTTGGGGTTCCTTCATGGAGCTTCACAACAAGATGTGAATGTAATTAGAGATAAATTCTGTAGTCTTTCACCTAATGGTAAAAAGGGCCATCTGTTATCACCAGTCCATTACTGGATTTGGAATAATGCTCACAGCAGCAAGTCAGTCAATTACTTTTTATTTGCTTAATAACATATAAAGCATAATTGGTCAGATAGAAGTTTTTCTATTTCAAATTACCATTGCAACCCAACCTCTTTCATGGCCTCAGATACACTTTCCCTGGATTCCCTTGTGCAGGAAAGATTAATTCTGATCAATTATACCAAACCCCATCTTAGTTTTACTTCTTGAAAGATTCATTAAGAAGTGGAAACTACAAAAAAACAACTCACTAACAGACAAAATCAAATTTGACTCCAGTCTTCTGATGTGAAAAGCCTGTGCATTAACCCATCAGGTTACCTAACCCTCAAATGTGTCCTTCCAATAAACCATTTAGTGAATGTAAGCAACACCATAACATACATGTAAGATATTTCATCTGAAAATACAGAGGTCATAATTTTCTTAGGCAATTTTCTTGGTAGTTTATACTTTATGTATTTTCTGATTATTTATATGATAGCTATTTAAAGTCTTAGAATCATAGAATCGATTGGGTTGGATAAGACCTCCGAGATCATCAAGTCCAACCCTTGATCCAGCTCCAGTCCATTTACCAGATCATGGCACTCAGTGCCACATCCAATCTGCGTTTAAAAATCTCCAGAGATGGTGAATCCACCACCTCTCTGGGCAGCTCATTCCGATGCCTGATGACTCTCTCTGAAAAGAATTTTTTTCTGATCTCCAACTTGAATTTGCCCTGGCAGAGCTTGTGCCCGTGCCCCCTTGTCCTATTGCTGAGTGCCTGGGAGAAGAGACCAACCCCCACCTGGCTAGAACTTCCCTTCAGGTAGTTCCAGACAGTGATGAGGTCACCTCTGAGCCTCCTCTTCTCCAGACTAAACAACCCCAGCTCCCTCAGCCTCTCCCCATAGGACTTGTGCTCCAGTCCCTTCACCAGCCTTGTTGCTCTTCTCTGGCCCCGCTCCAGCCCCTCAATATCCTTCCTGAACTGAGGGGCCCAGAACTGAACACAATACTCAAGGTGTGGCCTCACCAACGCAGAGTACAGGGGAAGGATCACTCCCTGGTCCTGCTGGCCACGCTATTTTTGATCCAGGCCAGGATCCCATTGGCCTTCTTGGCCACCTGGGCACACTGTTGGCTCATGTTGAGTTTCCTGTCAATTAATATCCCCAGGTCCCTTTCCGCCTTTCTATGATTCTATGATTCTATGATTATTTATATGGTAGCTATTTAAAGTCTTCATATGCTCTGTGGATTGCTTGTGGAATAGCGTATGTATGGTATATATATTTTTTTAATAGTGCAGTTACGGTAGATCTAACAATTCTATATATTATATACATCTCTGCAATTAGAACATTGTAAGTTCTACAAAATTTTTTATGATTTTATGTTTGCAATGCCTCACTACACATCTTCCTAAGTAGATTTTTTAGGGTCTTCCTAGGTACCTGACAAAAGCAAACTTCTATGAAATTTATTATTTTATCTGGGACTATTCCAGGCCCTGAAGCTCAAATGAAAGGACTTTAAAACATATTAAAGAAAATAAAAAGAAAGACCAATAAACACACAACATTTTTTCTTTCATTATCTATAAGTTACAAAACTAGGACCATTCAACAGTCCTTAGGAGCAACTTGGCACTTGACCCAAATTTATTTCCCAAACCTTTGTGATTAGAAGGGACCCATTACACAAGCTCCTCACACAGTCAAAAGTAAAGATGCTTTTCACCTTAGCTCCCTTTCTTAAATCTGCTAACTTATGAGGTGGAGAAAAAGCAGAGAAATCAAGCTACAGACTGGGGAAGACAGCCCAAAATACTTTATGTAAGTTCCTTCCCTTTGCTTGTTCTCATATCATGGTGGGCCTGGGAAAACTACTACAGGAGTTTATTAGCAATCCTCTAGTGCAGTCTGGTTGCTCAGAAGTAATCAAAGTTTTGATGGCATCAAAAGATTTTCACAAAAAGTATTCTGATTTTGCAGAAATTTTTTCTGAGTCTCAGGTTTGGAAGTGGATTGGTGCTGTGGCCAAAGTATGTAACAGAAATTTCAGAAAGGGTTATTTTCCTCCCTTAGACCTCTCCTATGCATTCCTCCTTCAATCCCTTACTTTATTGTTGCTGTGGATGCCCTCCTCCCCCCAAAAAGCAGGACTCTGAGCCAGGTTGATATGGGGTAAGGTAAAAAGTAAAGGTCCTTTAATAACGGGCTAGGTGCCCACAGGAATACAAGATGACATGCATGTGTCTAAGCTTTGATTTCTGTAGCTTTTATAATATGATTCCTCCAATCACTACAGTCCACATGTCCCAGTTCTACCCCTGTCCCCTCCCAGGTTCCACCCCCCTGAATTGGGTCTGGGGGTCTCCGGGACCCTCCATCTTCCTCTTCCTCTTCTTCCTCAGCGCATAAAGGTCTTTGGACGTCCTCCAGGGCTTTAGGTCACTCTGTTCTATGTTTATGTTAGCTTCTAATCTGGCACCTTGGGCGAGAGACTAAATACTGGTAAAACTTAGCCGTCTGTTCTTGGAGCAGGGGTTAGAGATAGGGAGGAATCTTATACTGTAAGGTGCTCATTAGGTATTAACTCACTACAGACTACTGTGTTTCTAAAGTGTTTCTAAAATCTACAAAATGTGAAAAATCAAAAACTAGAGACCCTTTGGCATCATTATTGACTTACAAACACATGCTCAGAAGAAAACTATAGCTCTCAAAGGGGCTCCCCCCAAAATGTGAGGGAATGCTGATTTTGATCAAGTTCTGGACCTGAGACTTACCTCTCCTTTGTCAACAAACAGATCATTAGGCAAATCCAGAAAAGGAATCATTGACAACTGCTCAATGGTGATGCACAGCAAGGTCTTTGCTTTCTGGTAGTTTTTCATTATGGGGTGGGATTAGCCTTTCTGATGAAACAAAACTAATCTAATCCAGGGGAAAGAGCAAACCTCTGGCATCAAATCTGTGTTCCCAAATGACTGACATGTTTTGCCAGAGAATCATGATCTACATGAAAGGATGGAGAGCAAGTCCCCATAATCTATGATTTACTAGCTGTTTCTAAGTGATTCTGGCTGTGCCAATAAATTTGTTCACAGCTGTAATTGTGTTAAAGAATTGAACATAATTAAACTTACTGTATATGTCACAAGCTTCCTCTGGCAACTCTAGTAGCTTTCTTAAGCAGGGGTTCACCAGCAACCATGCATGCTGCTTAAACTTCCCTCTCCTTTCTGTTGTAGAAAATGTTAGTTAGACTTGGAGCCAGTGGTCTGAATATTAATGATAGCTAGAGTAGACAAAGTTAGCAGCTCCAGCATTCATAGCTTGGGAAGACAAAGCTTATGGGTCATGGTATACCAACTGTAACAACCCTTTTACAACTGAATAGAGAACTACAGAATCAGCCAGAACCGACCTGGGGTAGTCTATAAGAGGGTGGCCATTTATCAGCTGCTTAGTGACAGCAAACAAATAAAAACTAAGAAGACTCAGACTTTAATATTATTATTCATCCCAATTATCACATGAGAGTCAGGAACTTTAATTATAAGGGTTTAATTGCCCAGGGTTTTCTCTTTCTTGGGGTCTCTCTTTGAAAGCACCCAGCTCAAGCTGTAGCACTATTAGTAAAAAGTATTTTCATAAAGGATTCTATCTTTCAGCTCATGCAGAAACCTGGAGTTGAATCCTGTTATGTTGACTGTCATACATAGTTTTCATAACATTCCACAAACAAAAACTCATCTGAATTCTGCAATTTGTCATAAAATCAAAATTTCCTATGTTTGCAAGATAAAACGGAGAATTATGTGAAATGTACTTACTCTCAAAATAGAACAACATGGAGTATTTATCTCAGTTTTCACCAGAAATTTAGCTGGGATGCTAAATAACTTATTGTTCACATACACACAGCTGGGAGTGAAAAATTCATTTGTCTAACTCCACTAAGGATTTGGGAGTCATTCTGTTTGGCTACTTTACTTTCAAGGATTTAAAGAATTGTAATAATTCATACATTTTCCAAGCTCGGGGATCCCTTTGGTCAAACCTTAGGAAATGAAAATCTCATATATTTTTCATCCTAGAACTTGGATCTCCTCCTTGCTGCACATACAATTATTTACAATCTATAATCAGGCAGTGTTAACAAATCGCAAAGTATTATAAATCCTATTCTAAGTTACATCATTACTAAAAATCTATCCTTGAACTTGTACCTTATTCCCAAGTTTTCTTCATGTTGACACTGTTGTCCTTACATATACAGAATTTACTATTTTAATTTAAAATTTGGGGAAGAAATCATGACTATTTACACTTTATTGATAACATTCTCATTTGTTGAAGGACCTATATAGAACCCATAGTCCCAAGAAGAAAAAAAGATAGTATCAATATGTGTTATTTTTTAATCAATAGGCTGTGTCTATAAAATCTCTGATTCTGTTTTGGTGTTTTCATAACAGCACAAAGTGTTGTAGGAATTACTGATGGTGCTGAACATCATCAGGTGCACAGAGCATGATGCCTGCACTGTTTTCATGATGTAATTTTTGAAGAAACTCCAGCAAACTAAACCCTTCTGATGCAGCACTAGATAACAATATGGAACAAATAAAATGATCTAGGAGAAATGTAGCCTCTAGCACAAATGACTGAATCTCATTAATATCCATGCAGTTATCTACAGACCACAAAAATTTCATCTCTATGCATTAGCTAACACAGATACCTCTGTGCAGTACTGCCTTTAGGTTGTGTAGACATGCACAGAGTATTTTCTGATTAAATTAACCTGTGTCAGGTTCTTAAGGTTATGTTTTTTCTTTCATGTGTGTTCATATCTAACCTGAGTGTGAGCCTTATTTTCAGCATCTGTCCTAATAAAACTTTTGTGGTGATTCTTAGCACAAATAATTTCTGCTTTAAATATTGTCATTATTGCACCATGCTTTGTAGTCCAAATAGTAGCAAGCTCACAGTGCAACTTAGCCTTTTTTCCCAGTACTAGGAGAAGGCTGGCTAACATCTTAAGTGAGTAGATAAGCACAACACAATCAAACTTGTAGGATACACACGTCCCATGTATGTGTCAGAGACGTTTGTGTGATAAATTACACAGACCATGTGGTAAATTGCAGTTTGTGCTTTTGACTGCCTCATCTACCCTCCACTTACTAATCCATCTCCACTGGGACCACTTCTATCATTTAAAAGATCTGATCACCATCAAATAGCTCCCTGAAAAAAAACCACAAAACAACTTGCCACTATACATAAAGCAGGTTTATCTAACCACAGTAAATGCTGGATATGTCCACAACTTTCAGCTTACCCTTTTTCTTGTCATTTTAAAGGGCCATAAATGGCAAAAAAAAGGTGGAACAATACATGGGAAGGACTTACCACAGCTCTTAACTGGGATCTTACTGTCTCTGGAAAAATCTGTATGATGGGACTGAGAGAAGAGGTGAGACTTGCAGCATAATCCAAAAAGAATATGGTGTACTAAAAAAGAAGTACCAAATCCCAAACAAGCAATAATGACAACAGCCACAAAAAAACAAACATCTAATAAAAAACAAATGAAGAAAAAACCTCCCCACTCGCCAGAACAGTTCTATGAACCCTCCAAGTCCTGAAGCAGAAAAATAATAGGACATCTGATGCCATATTAAGACTAATATGCTAATTCTATATGGTTAGATTAATCCATTAATCACTGCTAAAAATAATTGTGTAGGTACCTGAATTAGCTGAATCTGTTTTATGGGAGGCAAAGAAGAATAAAAAGCTTTAAAACACTAAAAGTAATTCCTGTGGTTGATAATTAGCATCATATTTAAACATTCATTCTTAAACTGCTACTTTCCCTTGAAAAAAGCAGAGCAATGTCCTCATCTTCACTGAACACGGTATTAGCACCTAGAACTGCACCACTTTGGAGCCCAAACTTAATTAAATAACAAGGTTAGGATCAGACAATATATCAAGGTTATAAACTGGAGCACTAACCTTCTGGAGGGGAGACATTCTCAGCTTTCCAAAGGAAAGAGAGGTTTGTGTCTATATTTGGAAGGTCCTGAGAGAACAAACTTTAGCATCAGCATAAATTAAGTACAGAGAAGGTAATTTAGGTACAGTTAGTCTCATTCTGTCTGTTGGTTCATGACTGGAGTCCTGAGCATGCAGTGGTAGTGATACCACAGCTAATAGCAGCACTGAAAAGGAAAACATACTGATTTCCAGGACTTTTGGGTCAGCCCCTTAATACTGTAGATGTTGGCTGTTCTTTAGGAAGAGCTTCTCCTGAGCTTCAGCTTCAGGTCAGGGTCCTTCCTGCTTTTTTCTCTCTGCTCAGTACTAGATTTCATCAAGTTCAGTGGTGCTGACAGCATCTGGCTCCAGAGCTCACTCTGACACCAAGGACATCTCTTAGATGTACTGTAGCTGCGCCAAAATTGTGCATCTCCACAAGAAAAAAGGTGAACATAGGCCAATGCCAAATAGGAGGGCAGAAATGTCTTTCTGAAATATGTCTACACCAGCAGCACGTTGCCCTTTAGAGCAGTGAGGTCTGTTCATAGAGGAAGGTGCGGTATAAAGCAGGTAACAGCTTTCTGTGCATGGAGAGACTCAGAGGGTTAGACTGTGTTTAACTGAGGGGAGATTGTCTGGTGTACTAACCCTGTTTGTCTGGCAAGACCCAGGGAAATACTACAAATTAGGTAAGTAATCAATAGCATTCAGATTTCCAAGAGAATAACAGAGAATAAAAACCTCTAAGTCATTTAATTGTATTGTTGGAAAGTTTCCCTCTCTTCACAATTATAACAATAGTTACAGTTTTGTAAAAGATATTCTTTGACTGTGACTGTTTTCCTAAATAGAAGATAAAACATCTTTATTAAATTTTCATGCAAACTCCTATATGTGGAGTAACTCATTATGAAAGAACTATTATATTTCCAAAGTCAATACTTGAAAGGTTAATAGCCCTTCATTGAGACAGGGGTTGAAAGTCCTGAAGATATATAGTAAAAGCTTGGCTAAACAATAAACAAGGAAGAATGAACTAATGGTTTGCAATCATCTGCAGGGTGGATGAGCCAGAAGGAAAAAAGTATTATAGAAAAGTACAGTAAAATGCAGCAGGGGCTACTGGAATGAACATAAGAAATGGAAAATTTAGGCTGAGCACATCAGGAAAAATTGCTTTTTGGAAAAATTTCTTAGATGGCCAAACAGCCTCTCAAAAGATATCCTGGAATTGCTGAAATTCTCTGGAATACCTAAAAGGAACCTACACAAAATAGAATACACTGTAGTGGCAAGAGCAATGTCAGGATTGGTGACGAGGAAAAGGTGTCAACCTACAGTCACCTGACTATATCTCCTCATTGCACCATCCTGAGATTGCAGTGAAATCCCATAATGTAAGTGGGAGGAACAGAACTAGCTGGTAAAAGATAAAAAGTCGACATTTAATTAGTTTAGATGCCTGTACATATAGTAAAAGAAAAAATAAATTAAAAATTAAAATGACTTAACAGATCTCAGAAAAATATATGAATTATACAAGTGTGGCCCCTGACCAGCCCACAGGGGTAGGAATTCCACAAACTGCTTTTAGTTCCAAATCAGTGAATTTTCAGGCTGAAACTGGGTCTCTGTCTAGCAAACCAAATTTCATGACATCAGGTCAGTTTTTGATTTGCTGAAAGGCCTCTCATTCTTTATGTGCCCCTAAGCTGAGGTAACTGCCTAATGTTGTATTTTGTTGGGAAAAAGGTCTTGCCATTGTTGGATTCCTGTATAATCAAACTTTGGAAAAGACCTTTTCAATGCATATATATAGTAGGCTTACTTTTTACCAAAGATTTTCCCTTCTGATAGCAATATTTGCTCATTCCAGTTCTCCCACTGAATACTATATGCCAATGAATAGGATGCTTGTGGGTACTTTTGCTAGCCATGCATAGCAGTGTAACTTTTAAGAATAGTCCCTTGGGCTCAGGCACATGCATATCTGCTAAGAACACAGCTGGATGTTGAGGCTACAGTAACCAGGAAAGCGACTGAGAGAACCAAACCTGTTTTGAGACTGGCACAGGGGTAAGAGCTGAAGAGAAGGAGGACAAGGAATGGCACTGTAGTGGATGACTCTTCAGCTCTCATGTGATCATGTGATCATGTGCAGGAGAAATTTTTTATTCCTTTGGCAAATGGGGAAAAGTTTTCTCCAGATTTAGAGTTTTTGGTTCCATCAGCAGAATCTAGTACTAAAGATATGTTCCCAAGGCACATGCACATATATTTATGCACAGAGTGATGGAAGCTGCTGAGTAAAACTTGTCACTGCTCATTTCAAAGAGCCTTACAGGCAAAATGCAGAAGAGGCAGATGAGGCACCAGCATCGTTCTTCAGTCAGCAGATTAATCATATTCAAACAACAGCCTGGAAAAAAAATCCAAAAAAACAAACAAACAAAAAAACCCACCACAAACCAAACAAAACCAAACAAAAATCAAACCAACCAACCAACCAACAAACAAACAAACCCCCGAAAGGGAATAACAGTGCTGCTTTCAAAGGTGATTCTTCACAGTGGTTAAAGTCAGTAAACAAGAAGTGGGAGTTGAGGGACTACCTGCCGGTAGGTAGTGCCCAAAAATCTACTTCCACATACAAACTTGAGAATCCAACTAGTTTCAGTGCATGATTCTAACATGCTTGACTGGCTAACCTGAAAAGCTGTTACGTGGACTGTTCATTTCAGTCAAGATTTTATTGTTTGAAAACAAAATATCTGAACAACGGTGATCCTGCTTGGGGAGCTCATGTTTCATGTGGCTGGTTTGATTTCTGCTTCTGCTGTGAAGATGGACAAATGTGAGGTTTAAGTGGTATAAAGCTGGAAAACATGGACATTTGATGCCTGGCCATTTCATATCTGCCAACAGGATTTTAATACTTAATTTTTATTTAACATCCCCTTCTCAGTAACTGAATCCCTAATACCCCTACTCTTTTGATATCAGAGTACTTAACCATCTAACATAGTGACCTCACCAGGCAGAAGTTAACTATAATTCTTTATTCCAGCTTCTAATGTGCTCTGTTATAATCTATGTTACAATAATCTATATATCTAATAATGTAAATAACTATAATCCATATTATAATCTATAATCTGTATTTGTTGTCAACAGTTTAAAAATATTGTACGGTCTTTTTCTGGTTGAAAAAATCAACCAACAATATATCAGTCAAGCAAGTTACCATGTAAGAAGGAAACTAGTAATTATTATAAAAACAAATTGCATTTCACTAATTTTCAAATGTACACATATATGACAAAATCATCCTGGTTATTTTCAAACAGTAGTACTTGATCTAATATTGACTACATTATTATTAGACTGGAACTAATAGTATCTCATCATTTTTAGGGATTTGTATGGCTGGTGTTATGCATTCTGTTGTCTTTTGAGAATAGAAACATCCCCAACTTGTTTGCACCAAAGTATATTTATCCTTTATACTTCTGTTCAGGAAGAATCTTCTCATAGAAACTGGTGATTATCCTTCAACTTAAAAATTATTATCCCTTACCTTTATGGAACCTAACGCACATCGGAAATGAACCTGACACCACTCTGCTCTTGAATGATCTTTCTCAATTATTTTAAGAATGAAGTCTACCACTAGAAAAATTATAAATTATAGAATTCTCCCACTCCCAGGTTTACTTTAATTCTGTGCAAATTTGCCAGAATGAAAAGATTACATCTTTAGTAATCAGGTGGAAAAAAAAAGTACATTGAGGTTTTTTAAATTAAAATATTTCTTTTGACGAAGGGATTAGCCTAAGTTTGCACACTCAGTGTAATTAGTGCATATGGTCCAGCTGTGAAGAAATAGCTGAGGACTTCTAACTTATTATTAATTAGGCTCATTAAAATGCAAGTAAGAGAACGATGCCTAGATAAACAATACCTTATGTCATAAAGTCATTACTTGACAAGAGCTAGTCTTGCTAACAGAAGTCATTACTGATATTCTAAAGGAGCTTTTTTTTAGACTCCATGGGTGCCAGTTAACTACTTTTGACTGACATCAAGGACAGACATGCAAAGCTGTAAGGAGCCAGCCGTACAGCACAGCAATTCTTTTCACATCATTTCAAAATATGTCTGGTTGAGGTCAAAGGTTGACAACCAAATGACAGGCCTTCTTCAATTGCTGTGGTGTCACAGCAGGAGTGTGTCAGGGAAATTTTCCTGGGCCCCTCTGTGAATTTTTACATGTTCACATTTCTTTCCTTGTCTTGTAAGTGGGACAGGATTGGCAGATTTGTGATTAACACCTCAGAAGGAGAAGCGTAGACATCATCCCAGGTTGGGAGCTCATGGTAACTGCAGCTAATAATCAAAAGGTTCTCCTTCCCCATTAGCAAAGTACAAGAGACCAGCCTTTTATTTGTGGTCATTTGTATTGGAAAAGGGATGTGAGATTAGCAAGGGCTTTAGCTGTGTACATTCGTAGGACTTACCACACTTCTCACTATCAGCACACCTCCCAGTGATATTACTGTAATGAAAATTGTCCTCTAGACAAAGACAAAAAGATCTATTTATTAAATACAAAATACCAGACACCAAACTGCTTTCAGAGTTTTATAAATGTTTCTCTTTCTCTAAAATCCAAGCATGCTTACTTACAAATAGCTCTATTGGAACAGCCAAGTTCCAAATGCATCAAAACCTGCTATTGATGGGTGATGAAATGAGAGTCTACCTTCAACACAGGGTCAATTGATAAGTGACTAACCTGGACTTGTGACTGACATGAGGAGCTGTCAGGCAAGGTACATCATTATAAGTAGTGAGCAAGCACTGAAGAGATCTTAGTCATTGCTATGTTTGATAAAATAACTTGTGATAGAAAGTAGAGGTGAGAAGCAGATTGCAATAAAGTAAGAAATCACAGAATGCAATTTGACATGGATTTGGACAAATAAAGATTGACATAATAAAAACTTCCCATTGTCTGCTTATCATCTCCTTAAATCATTCTGCCTGTTGAACAAATTAAAAAAAATTATATATTAATTCTATCTGAGAACCACTGTGGATGCCAAAAGTACTTCTTCCCTTGCTCCATCTCAGAGAACCTGCATGCTTTGTACCATCCTTGCTCCTCACAGTCATCAAGCCTAAAGTCTTCCCAAAAATAGGTAAGTTTCAGCCCTTGGGACTATTTTTCAACACATATTTCGTCATGTAGTACAACTCTTAGCTATCAAACATATCCATATCTGAATTTACAAGAAGGCATTTCAGCATTGGAGATGACATATGATATGGAACTGTAAGCTAGTACAGAAAAGCCTGGGAAATACAATGAACTACACAGTAAAGACAAATGCATAGATCGACATATCCAGGTATGTATCTGCCACTGAAATGGAATATTACTAACTCAACACTTTGAAACTGCTGAGAAAGAGATATGTCCTACATATGGACAGTCAACATTCACATGTGAATCTCAAGAAAAATACCAATACCCTCGAACAGATACAGGAATATCACAGAAGTCAACTTCTGTCTTTCTTCACATCTTGAACTTGCAAGAGTTCTGTTGTACTTCAAAAGCAAAACCAGTTTTGCTCTAACACTGGATACTCTCATGAACTTAAAAATATCCTGTCACAGCATCATGACATCTGTTTTCACTTCAGAGTAATGGGAAAACCACAAAAGATAGACAAGACCATCTTGGCTTATTCTGACTTTGTTTACTCTTTAAGCACAGCTAGAGAAAAGTGGGAGGACAGAACAGAAAGTGAAGTACAATACGTTTGAAGATGAAAGTGAAGAATTAGTTAAAGCTGAAGATACCATTAAAACCTTGTAATTAGTGTAAAGCAAGGGAAATGAAACCATATGATAAAATTTTTATGTTTATATTCTAAGCACAAGGGAAAGTGTTCCTCTGATCCACTGTAATTGAGTATCTTCTCTCCGCTCTAATACATATCCCTGTTTTCTACAGGGTACAGGTAAGATTTTAACTATGAACAGAGTAAGAAGAGAATTTTTATCCTCAAGAGTCTAGAAAAATCTCACAAACTGTTCCTGAAATGTACCCTTTTTCTAAAGGTAGTCCAGTATATGGCCAGACCTTCCCACTGTCTTTTGGACAATGTGAGCATGCAACACCTGGCTGCAGCAAATCTGTGGACTTATAGGTCTCTATAGGTCACAACCTGTATGTTAACGAAGCATAGCCAGTTGCTCATGAAATTATTATCTAATGGGTGTATCTCAGCACCCATTAGACCACATGTAGCACACTCCACCTTCTCTTGGTGGCCTTCAGCACAAGATCCCATGACTTCTAACCAGCCTCTTGGCTGGAAAGCCTATACTGTTATGCCTATGAAACAGAAGGAAAAAAAACTGGGGGGAAATATTTCATCTTTCCACGTGGCCAAGAGGAAGTGCAGCTTCACAGTCTGCACTTGAATCCATCACCAACCACCTCGCCTGAAGATGTCGTGAGTGACCAAATCTGTTCTGGCAGCTGGGACTTTTTTGCCTTACACACACACACACACATACACACACACACACACACACACACACAGAGAGACACACACACATTTATATGTACATAGCTCGCTTGCTGTAGCAGGCCAAACAATTTGCATTTAAAAATTAAATAATTTCAGTTGTCTATAATATAACCATATCATTGAATCTATTAGTTGCTGAAAATAGTCCTTCTGAGATTAGTTCATGTTGCATATTAACCCTTGGTTTTCATGAATAGTTTAATGTGAGCATCTGATGGCAAAAATGGAGTGCTTTGATTAGTTTTGGTATAAGTCTGTTACTGAGTCTGTTTAGGAGAATGCTGACCTTTAGAAAGAAAAATTCTGCTTTTGAAGAATATTTCATGATATTCTCTCAAGAGAAGATATTTGCATACATAGGCTAATTCATAAACTTCTCTGAGCAAATATGTGCATGAATAAATGTAAATGTCTTTTAAATAGGCATTTTTAAAATTCTTTTTCAAAATTCCTTTTTTTCTAACTATTTTTAGTCTCCATCCAGCTAGTGCTATTACGTTTTTTTCTAAATATTTTAAGTCTTCATCTAGGTAATGTTATTTTACATTTATAATTCTTCTGCAAGTATCTAAAAGAGCCCAAATACTCTTTATGATGGAAGAATGATTTAGACAAACAAAAAAATGAAAATTCCAGCTTTCCTGTATACTTAGGGATACCTGTATGCTATATAAATATTATATGGCTTGGCTTCACAAATGAAGTTTTGGGCAGGGCTCTCCCCACGTGGCTGTGCCCTTCCAGCCTGTGCAGTGGATTTTTTAGGCGAGGCACAGCGTGAGCAGAACTGGCCTCACCCTTTAACTCCTGAGATTCATCTGCCATGGCCGAGTGAGCTTGGACGGTGACAGTGAAGTCGTCAGGACTAGAACCTACAGCCCCCGGCATTCCCAGGAGCTCTCCCATTAAAGTACTAACCAGGGTTGACCCTCCTCAGCTTCCGAGATCTGACAGGATCGGGTGTCAGGGAGGCATTTAACTGCCATATAAATATATACACAATAAATAATGTGTTTATGTGCAAGGCATAACAGTAAACCAGAAGAAGCAGTGCCTGTCCTCAGTGCACCAAGGCCTTGCAGGGCTGGAACCTCACCCTGTTCCCTTGTGTTAGCAGTACTTTGGGAAACACTTCAGCAAACCTCTTCCTCTCTACTTCAGGCACCCTGAAACACGAGGCTGGGGTGAGGATTGCTGAGCAGCATCTGTGACGAGCCCTGACTGAACCAACACTGCAATGATTAGAAACAGCCGTGCTGTGGAGGAGGCGCAATGGGTGCCAGGCTGGGCTCGCCTGGCACCGCCACCCACGCACCAAACACTCTCCGCCCAGGCAAGGCTGGCGCAAAGTAAAACACATTCCTATTTTTTGCCCGTGTCTGCAGGGATGTGGGTGGACTCCTGTGCCAGGGCGAGGAGCTGTGCTGGCCGCACGTCAGGGCTCTCCCTGTGCTGTGGGGCCCTCACAGGTGGCAGGAGATGTCTTGCCCTCCCTCCATTTCAATGCTGCGAGCATCCTCCGTGACCTTCCCTCTCCCTTCCCAGCACACGCTGACACATCCAGCCTAAATTTGTGTCTCGCATCACCTCAGGATACTCATGGCTAATTTCATTATTTTGGAGAGAAAATGCAAATGAAGCCAGACAGCTGGTGCTTTGCTCGTGGCGAGGAGTGATGGAGGGGCCCGAGGCCTACCTCATCAGAGGCTCTCGTACCCGTCTGCTCAGACAGGCCCTGGTGGGAGGAGAGCGGGAGGCTGTGGGAGCAGCGGGAACAGATGGCAGGGAAGGCGGGAAGATGGAGAAGCAAGAGGGCCGGAGCTGTGCGGAGGAAGAGGCAGTGTCAGCTACCTGTGGGCCGAGGGAGCCTCACAGGACAGTTCAGCATCTCTCAGCCTCCCCTGCCTTGTGGAGTTGTTTTAATTCAGCAGGGCTGTAAGAGGTGGATGCTGGTCAGGTGTGGTGCAGCATCCTTGGATAGTGGATATTTTGGGGTCTGCTAATGCTGCTTTAAAGTGGCAAGGACCTCGGTTTGCAGTGAACCCTGGCTGACTGACTGCTAACTCCTAAAAACACCATAACTCTAACTCCAGTAGCTTTAGAGGTTGTTTTTTAAATCCCCTTTCAAGATGAGGTAAAAACTTAGAGAAAAAATATTTCCCCCCAGTATATGAGAGGGAGAGATTTTAAATCAATTTCTCCAATTAGTCATGGAAGAAGGAAGGGAAAACAAAATCATGCCTGCAAAAAAATCTGTCAAAACATTGTTTGATAAAGCACCTTTACAAGAGGTCTGCAAGAGTAATGCAGCTCAGCACAGACTGCCCAGTATTTCGCAGCAGTTCAGCCCAGCTTGTACCAACACAGGACAATTTTCTAAGATCTAAAAAGTTAGTGAGAGCAGGGCCATCCTAGTTGGTGTCTATAAAATATAAAATACTACTATTTTTATTATTATTTTTAGTGAAGTTGTAGAAATGTAAAATCTCCTTTCATTTGACATACCTGTAGGCAAATAGCAAGTGTAGAATTTTTTAATACAGTAATTGGAGAGGTAGGTACTTCCAAGGGAGCAGACCTCTCTCTTGCTCTTTCTCTCTCCTTCTGGGTGATATAAGTAGATCTTTTAAAAAAAAGAATAAAAGAAAAATAGATATGAAGATGTTAAGCTGCATAAGTAGCACTTTCCAGCATTGAAAATGCTTGAAAGGCAAGAAAACAATACTCAAAGGGAAAAGGCAAGAAAACTGTACTCAAACATTTTAACAAATTAATTGCCAAGATTTCATATGTATCCTATATTAAATAAACCCCCCACAACTCCCTCTCTATCTACAAGAATTCTCTTAGATCCCTCTGTTTAATAGTTACTCAGATCTGGCTAGAAATTGTAATAATATATCAATTGATTATAAAAGCTAATCACCAATCAACAGATTATGAAAGCTAATCACCGATCCATTAGGGAGAGTCAGTATTATCAGTGAAGCAGATTCATGGGCTTCAGAGGAGATGACTGATGCTCTCCTCACAGACCTAATAACTGGTGTCTGACAACGCAACTAATAACACAGGATTCAAGACACTTGGTTCCCACCACTTTTTAGATATAGATCTGAAGTTAAACTGCTGCTGTAAATCTTGTGGTCATCAGTCCATAGATATGCAGGCAAATAGAATTTTTAGATCGCATTTGGTAAATGGTACAAAGGGCTTTTGAGGGCTGTTGCTGAGGAACAAATCCCCTTCTTCTCTCCCTCTTCCCTACTCCTCACTGCCATCTGTACAAAGCCAGCCAGCTTTTCATTCACCTAATTTGTATTACTTGCCCATGTCTCCTGTGTGACTATTCTTGTGGTTTATGTGCCTCCTCCATTCCTCCAAGTTTCTTCTTCAATGTCTTTCTACACAAGGTTATACAATACCTTCCCAGCTTTCCTTCCTTTGGTCAACAACACTGACAGGCATCAGGGCTCCTCCTTGGAATGCTGCCTGCTCTCTTTTCCCTCAGATGCTGTGTGGCCCATGTAGTTAAAAAGCATTTCCCATTCTTGCCTTTTCCACCGTGTCCTTTCTTTATTCAAATGAGGCTGTAGTAAACCTTCCTCTCCTTCTCTGCTCCCATCTAAATCTGCTGCCACCAGTTGTGGCATTCAGTTCCTCCCCTTGGTAGTCCTCTCTGATTTTGACTTGATAGCCTATTCCCTCCTCTTCTCACCATCGTTCTTTCTCTCATACTTCAGCAGCCATGATGATGAGTCAGCTGAACATCAGCTGTGTTTCCCTGTCCTAACATTTGCATGTGTCCTGCAATCATATTTCAGTCTTCCTATGCTCTCTTCAACAACAAAAATGGAGTCTTCTTTTTACCCATTTTGTGCTAGCTATTGTTTCTCTTGGGTTTCTTTTCTGCTAAATACCATCTCTCCGGCTCAAACCCCTTCAGCACTGCCTGTCAGCCTGCCATCTTGCTGTGACTTTCAGCCCATCAGCTTTGACATATTCTCCTCTCACTTCCCCAGGTGTACTACTTGGGAGTTCACTTTATCTTTGCCTAACTTTTGCAGACACTTAGGCTCATTCTCAGTCACCACAGAAATTTTCTTTACGCTTTTCCTCTAAATATTCTGCCAACCTCTATGTTGAGACATAAATTTGCCACTTTTGTTAAAAATAAAATCATGGCCTCTGTGATTACAGTTCCCAAGTGTTTACTGATAGGTTAAACTTAATATGAAGAAAGAAAACAAGCTTTGGCAAGGCTTCTGACATATGACTTTCTACCCAGACCTCCTTGCTTTCTCCCATTTGCTGTTATCAGTTGTTCTGGTGCATATCTTGGGCATTATCCTCAACACAGCATAGATAGAAGACTGTGTCTAAACCTTGGAGATATTTATTGCATAACATCTCCATGATATAGATTTTCATGTCAATCTATATAAAGATAACTCTTTGATGGTATCTGCTCACTTCATATCCTGATTATTACAACATCATTTTCTCTGTTGTGTCAGATTCATCACTTATGCTCACTTCCAGGATCTCACCACAAATTATCCATCATCTCCTGATAAGCAGAAAGCTGATTCCCACATCTGATCAGTTTGAACTGCTATCTTTCATTACATACTCACATTTCACTGTCTTGATATTTCTCATTTGCAGCAAAGCCAGAAACACAACAAATAGATTTGGGATGAAAATACATCGTAAGTTTTCCCATGGGTTAAAGATGCTTAATTTCTCAGGCTGTATTTCCCTTTTGCTTTGTCTGTATCCATATTTTGTCACTGCTTCCTATGTTGAGACTGAGATGCAAGAGTTGAGAGCCAACTCTCTTTCAATCCATGTGTTCATGGATTAATGAATTCACAACTCTTAAGTAAAACCAGATCCTATGAGCTATGCTAATGTAAAAATCAAGTAATATCAAAAAGTTAACTTGGAGAATTACTCAGTTGTGTTCATGCATCTGCATGCTGATAGAAGAAGGATGTGGGAAATGTCAGAAGCAGCCTAGTCTTCTAGGGAGGTCATCGTCCACCTATCCTGCTGATAACTCCTTTACAGGAAACAACTATGAGTCTGACTGAGAAAGGGAGTGGGATTTTCTATCTCAAGGATTAGGATATTCATATGGAAAAGAATCACCCTTGGGTCAGCTCTCCAGAATAAACTATAAATTTCAATTACACAGTCACTGAAAAGAGAGGAAGACTGCCTGAAGAACAGTCAGAGGAATACATCTGACAGGACCTAGTCATTGTATGGGTACTGACAATTTTAAATCTTGCCAGACTGGAAGCAGTTTTGGGCAGAGGCATCAACAGAGTGGTAAATACTGTGGGAACTCTACTTGTAGACACAGGGGTATGCCCGCTTCAAGCAGAAATGAGCTGTATTAATAATCTCTCTGCCAGCTCCCAGTGAAGCTGGGGCATAGCACAGCAATGCCCTGTGCAAGAGACACTAGCTGAGGAATAAAAGTTTTTTAATCTGATCTGCTCTACACTTCCAGCTGTGCAAATAACACTCACACAGGACCATGCTGACAGATTTCCACTGCTCCATGTTCTGCAGATAGCTTAAAGACACTCTGTATCTCTGCATAGCCCTGTGTTGTAAGATGTAGGATAATATTGGGCACTGAAGATTACAGCTCCCTAAGGAGCTGTGAATTTACTTTTTTTTTTTCAAAAAAAAAGGTCCCAGAGTTAGAAAATATTTTCTCTTTAAATGCCCTTGTTCAGGAATAGGGTCAAAGTCACACTTGATAATTAATAAGGATTTCATTGATTAAGCAAACAAATTATCTGTTAACATCCCTAAGATACATAGTAGCTTTCTTTTCCTGTTTTTTTAATCCCAGAGACACTCTGTTTAGCCATCAGCATTTACAAAAGCAGCAGCACAGACATGTCAAGTTCAACATGTTTTCATTCTGTGTTACCAAGCTCAGCAGTTAGACCGTTCATTAATTTCCCCTTTTCCTCCACACACCGTCTGTGCACCTCATTTATATTCACCTGCTGCCATTTGAACACCCTGAAGAGGCACACCTGCAGTGGCAGCAGCTTCACACTACTGCTGCTGGGCTCCATGTTTTGGTCCCTTTTAAGGTTGTCTCTGTGGCAGAGCTCTTTCTGCCCTAACCCCTGGCTTCCTTGAAACCCACACTGGCTACACAGCCAGCTCTTTTGGCTTGTTTGAAATCTGCACTCAACCATAAAATGACTCCCCTGGTTTCTCCAGCATTGCACAACATTTTGCCTTCTGATTTCACGTACCTGTGTTTATGTCAGGAAACAAACTATCCCACAGTGTCTTAAATAAAGCATGCTGGCAGTGAAATAGAAAACAGACCTCTTGACTCACAGAGCTGTTGACAATTTATTTCAGATCATACTTCTTGCAGCCCCTCCTCTCCATGTGGGCTTCACACAACCTGAAACATATTACAAAGGCAGTACTAAACATGCTGGTCTTACCATGCAAAGAGCATTTTGATTTGAAGACAGAGAAGAAAGGAGGAAATAATATGCTCTTGTTCTATTTGGAACTCCAAGTAGAAACCATGGACTCTGGGAAGGTCATCCTCTTCCTTCAGCCGATCCAAAGTTAAATCCCTTTGTCACTTCTATGGTCAAAGCCCCAAAGGCAGAAGTCCAGCAACCTCACTGGTATTGAGCAGGACCACATGTCATAAAGTTAGAAGAGGCTGATCATGTATGTACCTTCTGGTGTTTTACAGCAGCAATAGTCACTCCTGCTCTGAGTCTGGGCGCCAATCCGGTTGGCAAGATTTCTTGTTAGACCTGAATTAATGCAGACCTTCAAAGTTCAGAATAACATAATAATTTCTACACCTAATTTATTTTACCAGTAAACTCTACTTATGGAGAAGAGTCTGCTAACGCTATATGCAGCAGAAATGCAGTATTTACTCTTGTCAGCTCTTTTAGATGCACAAAAAAGTAAATACACAATACATCCATGGCCACAGACACTGGGCAAAAACTGGGAGATATGGATTTAATTCATCACACGTGACTCCCCTATTTATTAGCCTGTTGGGTATTCAGAGGTGGGTGGGTGTTCTCAGCCTTGCCAGTGGTGTATGAAAAGCGGTGAAAGCACATCAGGCAAGTAAACAGTGTGTTGTCGTAGCCACATGTGTGCTGTGAGGTGAAGTTCAAAATTCAGGCCTTTACACCCTAGCAAACTTTGCAGATGAAATCTCATACTCCAGTGAAGTAGAAATAAAAAGCCCATTCTCTTAAATGAAATCAGTATTACTCCAGGCTCTGATATAGTAGTGTGCAATCAAAAGAGTTGTTGAAATTGATGAAGCCCAGAGCTTAACTTGTGTGGGTCACAGAAAAAAAGACTTCTATTTAAAGCGCTCACAGTTACGAACATGAGCTGAGTGTTATGTTCTATATAATAATTTAAATTTTGAAATCAAATGATGAAAGGGTAAAGCAGCAGCACACAGTGCTATCTGTCACAGGATATTTATGAAAACACAGAGGAAAAAGCCTTTAAATACTTAGCTATTAAATAGCAGTTTGAAGAATAGATTTTGATATTGCTTCCAGCTACAGAGAAGCAAATCTTCCCCATTTAGGCAAGGGTGTACATACTTCAAGCACATGGAAGAAATCTAGGAAGTAACTAAAGTTGTGTTGGTTCTGATTTTCTGACATTTATATTTTCATTTAAGACAGAGATCGCACATTTGTTGCTATTTTAATTATTTCTTTTGAGCTACTTTATAAAGAGGATGTGATATAATGCAGTGGCTTTCTCAGTGTGGCACAGACTTACCTACATAACATTCCTGTGTACTCTGCATCTATCTGTGTACATGTACCCAGTGAATGCACAAGAGAACTCAAACTATTCAAACTGGTTCTTTCTTCTCTCTAACCATGCACCACATGATGCACATAAATTTAGCAAAGAGTGAACTAATTAGCTATATGAGAAATGCCACAGAATTTGAACTGCTTGTATGCTAATCATTAAGCCAGGCTTTAATACCTGGTTGTAACGAGACACCAGTTATCACTCTTCCTTATTCAAGAGGCTCAAAGAAATAAAAATACAATTAAAGAGAAACATCTTTATTTGCAAGTTACATTAGTTAATGTCACCTAAAACAACCAAGAATTCCCAATGTCTGATGTATCAAGACATACCCACTTAATTAATCCCTCTGTTCAGATTCAAAGTATATCAGGAGTCAAGACTGAGAAGCTTTCATAAAGAGGAAAAAGATTACTAACTCTGGACATAATTTTCTCTCATTTTCAGAGACAAGTCAGAGGTCATTTTCACAGACAAGTCAACATTCTGCAGAGGGGAAAGGAGAACTTCAAGACCTGGTGTTGTTCAAACTGATAAAGGCATTGAAATGCTGAAAAAGCCCATGGAGAAACAGATTAATAGATGGGTGACATCAGTCACAGGAGGTGATATGAAGTGGTGAGGTCACAAGTTAGATGGATCATGGAGGGTAGATCTGCACTTTGTCCTTTGTCCTCTCCAAGGTATTATTCAAATACAATTCCTCTGTACATTGTGTGACATTTGCTAAAATTTTAAGTCCTGTGCTTTTGAGCACTATCCTAGGAGAAATTGTCCTGACTGACAGGGACAGGCATTTCCATAAGGCATGTTGTTACTTTAATCTCATGTAAATATTGGCAATTGTAAATTATCCACTAGAGTGAGTTTTTATTGTATCTTACACTCTATGCCAAATATACAAATGATTTAGGTAACAGCTTTGAAAATTTGACTAAGAATGTATCTTAAAACAATATTAAATTATTACAACTTCTGCTTTAAGCAAGACTGTGTTTTCTCATTTTTGAAAGGAACAGAGCCAGAAACAGGGTTCTTCATGTCTGCGGAGCTAGTTCACACTCAGATCCATTATAGTGGTTACAATTTAATTTCCACTAAATTGATTTATTTCAAGTTAAAATTTTGCCAGAACACACCGTAAGAGTGTATTTAGACACTGTTGGGGTTAGACAATTCTTCCATAAAAGTAAATAGCAAGACCACTCTGCTGCTGAAAACACTAATTAATTTCTGAAATATACAGCATGCAAACGCTGAAAAATAAAATAAGAGAGAACAATAAACACTAATTAATTTCTGAAATATACAGCATGCAAACGCTGAAAAATAAAATAAGAGAGAACAATAAAAAATAGAGGATAGTGTATATGTTACCCTATATATAAAATCTTTCTTCAGAGCTGAAGGGCATTTCAGTTGAAGGATTTATTAAAATACTAAAATGTTTTTAAAACCATTTAAAATACATCTAGAGATGGAAGATTTCATCCAGAAACCCCTCAAGAATTGAGCTGTGCTCAGCAAATATAGCAATACAACAATATTAACATCTATTTGAAATTAACTTTATCTGAATTCCTTTCACCACAATTCTCTGGTCTCTAAAATCTTCATTCTGTTTTGACTGCTGTACAGAAACTGTGATTTGATATCTCATTCATAGCCCAGCTGTGCATGAACTCTGTTTAGTGCAAAGCTCTGCAAAAAGGAAAAAAATATATCTTATTTGACCATGAACTTTAGATGATCTAGTTAGCGTTACTGTCAAGCATCCCGCGGTCTTTTTGAAAAGCAGGACTTGTCCATGTTGCCCTCTGGCCAACTTCAGTGGGATTGAAGCACTAGCGAGAGCCATCAAACTGCCTGACAGCTTGTCACCAGTGAGACTCCATTAATTTACACACATTTTCCACTGTTTGGCATTTACCATGATAACTCTTTTCTTTCCAAGCAGCTCCTGTTTGCATTTAACACTCGGGTTAATTTTCATCAGAGTTTAAATTTAGCCATCAGTTATTTCAGGGGAGCTGTCAGCCAACATATGGAGGAAAAAAATCCTTCTGAATTTATAATAAAGTGGAATCTGTTGAATGTGAAACAAAAAGCAACTGCAATATACTGCAAGGCCCCGATGGGGGGACCAGGGTCAGCAAAGAATAGCAGAGTGGATTAGTTGTTCTATTCACCGGAGTGGCATCTGAGCACCTCAGGAGCTTCTTGATATATCAAAAAATGATGGAAAGACACAGTTCAATTTGTCCCCCTTTTATAAAGGATAATTAACCTGTCAGTCTTGCTACTTTAACAACTTCATTAAATTGGAGCAGAAATGGGTGCAGGGAGCCCCTGTCTTTTTCCAAAATGAGCACAGGGCACTTGTTTAAAGGGTTGAAAAGCCACCTCCTTCCATCTTCCTCTCCCCTAGAATAACACAATGTGATTTTCTCTTTCTTTTCCTTTTTTTTTTCTTTTTTAATCTGGAATTGAACACCCTTCCTTAAAATATAGAACTGAGCTGCCTCTTATATTGCCAAGACTAGGAATAGCCTTAACTCCAAAGGGTAAAAATAATCAGACATGCAAACAACGAAAACTGCCGCAATTAAAGATGGAGCTTGCAGGGTTGCTATAACATTTCTAGCCTTCATGCTTCTCAAAGGTCAGATGGCTTTTCCAGATAAGCCAGAAGGAAACGAACCAAACTCCCAGTTTCTCCTGAAGGAAATAAAAACTTCACAATTTGTGTTCTGAGCCAGCTTAAAAATGCTGCCTCTAAAGTGAAAAGTCTTCAGACAAGTTTACATTACAATGAAATACCAAATTAATGTGTACACCCCTGAAAGACACATTTAGGATTTCAGAAATAATAGTCCTTATAAATAATTAACTTGATAGTGACTAAATTACTGGTCAGTCCAAAAAGCTTCATCTGGGATTTAAGAGTACTACACTGCTCTGCAAGGTATTTTATGCACACTACAATAATTTCCTCTCCTTAGCAATTGTATATGCACAAAAGATTGAATGATATCAGAGGGAAGCTATTTCTCAGAATATCAGCTGTAACAGGAAGAGTGAATATGCTCGTATACTACACTTGCATTTTAGAAGTTGAACATTTTCTTGGTGATTATTCAGAGGAGCCTTCTGGTATTACTTAAACAAATAAACAAACAAACAAACAACCCTTGTGCCTAGTTTTATGTAAAGAATCTCACAATTTTTATGCAGAAACTAAACTTTATGCAACATGGCCAAATCTTCAGATGAATATAATTATATAGATTCACTTATTGCAGGGCAGACTTGAATAGGTGAGTCTGCATGTGAGACTGCCATTATCTAATTATAAGTTGAAATGACAAATTAATAAAACTAAAATAATGATGTAGTATTGTTTTTAGGCTTTGCTTCTTTGGTTTTAAATGTTGATATACATTCCACACCATAAATAAAACTCCATGGTCAGTGAGAGCAGAATTTCTGCACCTTGACAAACCAAAAGGAATATAACTGGAAGTTATTCCCACCACAAATTACCTATAAAAATAACAAATCTTATTCTTATTTGTATTAATTATTTTAGGGACTCTGTGTCAGTATCTTTTAATCATAAGTGACTTACTAATGAAATAATGGGGTAACCCTCTAATCTGTATCTACAGACCCATAATGGCAGCTTCATTTTAACATGCCATTTTTAGAACTGTATACAGATTTGCAACTACATTTAAAAGCCACTTGCAATTTAGTATTTTAATTTACATTTTGAAATTCAGGCACAGAAATTGAGGATATTAATGTGCCAGAGCAGATTAATATGCCACACTGGACTTGCATTTTAGCCAAATAAATATGCACAACCAGTTTGCCACATACATGAATAAAAAGTTAAAAATAGGATATTAGTGTTCTCAATCTTATGAAACAAATTAAATTCCTATCAATCTGAAGTTCTGGGAAGTGCTCATCCACACAAAAATATAAGAAAGCTCTTTGTACTTTTGCTAATGGATAAGCTTAATTTTCTATTATTCCCCGAACTCTATTCCTTAGCAAAAAGGCAACTGCATACTCATAAACTGAAGGCTGAATTTAAACTCCTCTATGTCAGAAATCTATTTCACAAAACATGTTTGATGTACTTTTTAAATCTCTGCTTATAATTCAAAACTTTACAACCTGATAAAAGGCTAAAATTTTCCTTCAGTCATCTGTTATCTTTTCTGGTTTTATTTATAATGTTTTAAAAAGCAAAAATCTGGTGGACTTAACAGTTTTCATTATCAAATAAAAGATGTGCGGCCCCAAACTTAACAGAGTAATTGATTTGGCATACTTTGCATCATTCCAACACAGACCACTGTCTACCTGCATTTGTAAATAGAAATTAAAAACATGATAGTCTCTTCCACAGTGTTACTGTGAGATTCAGAGCAAAATTCAAAATGGCAACTGCTCTTGCCACTGGTGGTTTTCCAACATGTACACTGCCTCAAAAATTGGGGTTGCAGACATGGAACGTCAGTATTTCACCAGAGCACTGACATCCCACTTTTTTATACAACTTGTCATGTTTGTTAGCTTTTTCTTTTAAAGAAAAGCCCAAGGGCCAGAAAGAGAGGAAGAATCCTGCGCTCTGTTAGATGCATAAGCAGGGACAGCAGGAGAGACATAGCAGTCAGGAAGGAAAATGACTCAAATTCCTTGTGAAATAATGTTGGAAGATCAGAAATGTTACGAAGGCAACAGAAGGGAAAAGCTATCAGTCAAGGCTTATTGGATGCCCACTAAAAGTAATCAAGTACAGCAGGTGTATTTGAGAACCGATTACATAGATCTTGCTCTGTATTTGGAACAGAGGGAACAGCCTCATGGTAAGGTTTCTATAATTAGAATATATCAATTTGGTACATAATTAACAAAAAAGTATGGATATGTATGAATAGATGGAGGTACGTGCATGCATGTGTATATAAATCACTGTTTATATAAATAACTGCATTTCCCTTCCATTCTCCAGCCCTCTTTCTCTCCTTACCCAGTAATTTTTGATGATTTCAGGTACTTTATACTATTTTTCATATCATACTTTTACTCAATTGTACTTGTAGTTTAATTTTAACCTCCTTTAAAAGATCTTTTGTAAAAAAATACTTTTATCAATGTAATTGAGTAATGTGAGGCATTTTAGCCTTTGCAAAAAGAAAAGTATTTATGAAGGTCTATAACGGCCAATCTTCGCGAACGCAGATTTGGGAAGGGCACTCACGCCGTGGGTGTGCCCTCCGAGCCTGCGCAGTGGATTTTTTAGGTGAGGCTCAGCATGCTCAGAACTGGCCCCACTGTTTAAGTCCTAAGGTTCATTTGCCATGGCTGAGTAAGCCTTGACAGTAACAGGGAAGTCCTCAGGACTATCTACAGCACCCAGTACTAACTGATGGCAGGGAGGCATTGAACTGCCAGGGGAGGGTCCCACACTGAGACTCGAACTCGCGACCTTTGCATTTGGAGATCAGAGTGCTCTCCACTACACCACGGGACTGCCCCTGTATGAAGGTCTAAAATGGGAGAATAATGACTAGTCTGACCAGTAATAGGAAAGCAAGAAAGCCCAGCTAGCTATGCACCAAAAACGTGTATTGATATAAGAATGGACCTTCAAGTTTAATGAAATGCTTAAATTGACTTAGGTTGGATCACTAAAATTTATACACTTCAAAATCACTAATCAGCTGTTCAGTAGCTGCAGTATCTTTGTAAACAACATAAAAACTTTCTTTAATATTTTAATTTACGATTGGTTTGTACCAGTCTTGAAATGAGAAATGCAATTAAAAGAGAATCAAAGAAATAGCCCTAACAGTCTCATGCTTTGAATGGGTATTAGGTTCACTAACAATGGTCATATAACTGTATAAATATGACACCATATTAACATGAGGGTGATTTGGAGTTGCATTAACATCAGAACTGTAGGTCATGTCAGTGTTGGGGCAAAAATGAAAAATCTTAGTTGATTTTTTTGTACTGTGGTTTCCATGTCCAACTTACTCCAGCATTCTCCACAGCAAGATAAAATAAAAATTTAGAAGCACTTAGTACAGTGAGGCTTGTAGAACAGGATCTGGAATCACATCAATTCTCCGGCCAGCATTCCTTCTCTGGAGAGAGGGGAAAAAAGCAATTTATTCTCTCCTCATGTGGAAGCAGCCAGATTGTTCCAGTGATTTTATAAAATTTTAGTCTAGAAGAAAATTACTGGTAAATCTCAGAGGATGCAATTGTGAGGGTATACTTGGTACCATTTCATCCTACATTGCATGGAAGTTTTTCATTAAGCAAATACTAACCAATATGGCCTAAACTGATCTTCAATTTAAATAACTTTTAATTCTAGTGAAATGCCAGATTCAATATTAATAATTTTTCTATTTTAGAGTCCTTCCTCACTCAGGCTGCAAGTTTCCAAGCTCCTTCCCAAAACATATTGCATCTGATGAACTATTCAGCAGAAACTCAATCAAATGTGATGACTTATAAATCAGTAAGTTCAATATACAGAAATGAAGAGATACTCAAGACCTATTAAACTATGCAATCCATCCTTCTGACATCACAATACTAAACTTTAAAAAGTTTTCTCCAGAATGATTTTAAAAAAGCTATTCCATGATTTCCACCACTTCACTTTTACATACTTACATTACATTTTCTCTCTCTTAATTGTTCCCTGTAGTATTTACACCAACTTTATCACACTATCAGGCTTTAACCCCTTTTTCTTTCTTTGACTTTGGTTGCTGTTCATGGCTTCAGCTTGAAAGGAATCGATAGGATTAGACCAGTGATGTCTGACTTCAACTAGTCAAGGTCTGAGAAATGTTTAATCCTGGAAGAGACTGCAGGGGAAGGAAGAGAAGGGTCACTTTGGGCTTGCAATTTCAAAAACCCCCACCTGTTATACTGTATTTTTGTTAGGACTACATCTTGTCAGCCACTACTTTAGTTCAGATTGCTCTGCACTGTCCTGTATCTTGAACACAATTTATTTTCTCTTCCAGTGAACAATTACTCACAGATTGAACTGGGAAACGTGTTGAAGAGGAACTTGCCACAGTTTGATCTGAATTCAAAACCAATACTGGTTCACCAAGTGCCAGGACATGCTACTAGATTGTTTTCAAAATATAGCCTGGACTGTTTTTTGAGTAAGATATGATGTTCATTATTTGATCTATTTTTATCAAGTGCTCTCAGTTTTATTTGTAGGAAGAAATACACATCGCATTTTTTCCCTCCGTTGTATTTTCTCTGTATGTTCTCCATCCACAAGCATAATTACCGGAAAAGCATCAGAAAAATTGTGTATCTGCATATGTAAGGCACCCCAGGGACTCCAGAAAAAATACTGAAATTTGAATTTAGAGTAGTTGGTAAGTTAGATGAGTTCACAGATCAGTGAAGAAGGTGTAACAGCCTATCTGTAGGCTTTGTTTTTCTCAGGGAGCTGTGAGTTTACTGGGACAGTGCATCAAACCAAACACATGAGAATGTGAGAGAGTTGACAACTCCCATTGTTTAGAGAAAGCATTATGAGCATTTTTGTAACTGATTTTTGGCACGATATTTTTAGGGTGTAAAGGGCAAATATTCAATCACATCATGGTCTACTGACCCTCTTACTTTTAATGGGCATGGAGTAATTAGAACTAATTATTTGGTAACTGTCAGATTTTTGTCCACCGTAGCATGAAATCCTGTTGTGATGAGCATGTGATAACTGACAAAAAATAATCATCTGCTATCAAGCCTGAGGTTCTACAGCTGCAAAAAAGAGCAGTCTCATGAAATGAGAAGTACCATAAAATGTCAGTGATGCTACTCACTGGAGAAAGATTGCAGCATCACAGCCTTACACAGCCATCTAAAGCAATAATGCGATGCTATAACAAAACAAAGTAGACAGTATAGATGGGAATGTCAGCCCCAGTATAAATCCAATCCCTAACTTCCAAGCATAAAACTGACTTTCTTATTGATCCTATTTTTGAACACAATAATGTTTGCTTTAATTATTTTGTGGGTGTATGCACATATTATGTACAGTACTTTTGCTAGTAAGCGCTACTGGAAGATCATATATATTTTTAAGTATTAATTTTTCCATTTGAGTGGTTTTTCAATGTTTGGGACTCTTATTTTAACTAATATCTATCCACAGATTCCAGTTGTTAGTTTATTACACCTACTCTGGCAGTTGCAGTCTGTTAGCTATAGTTAAGGAAGAATCATTTTTTTATTGACAGGTCTAAATGACAGTGCAAATAAAACCTCTCCTTTCATAAAGTAATTGTAAATTACAGATATTTTATTAAAAGTGTTCATAGCCATGATTTATTGTACATGGCAAATATAATAAAAATCCACTGTATATTTATGCAGAAAAATGCATTTATATCCCAAACTGCCATTGAGATTCAACAGGTGTTTCAATGTCTGATGTATCTGCATGCATGTAACGTGTGTCCTTTGGTCAGAAAGCTGGTCATAGAGAGACAAAAGCTCTGTTTTCCAGCTAACCAGAATAAACAATTTCCCTCAAATATCATTTTTCCCAACCCTGCATCCTAATTCAGAATAGGCAAAATAAATACCTGTTGTAACAGTTCACTCAGCACTTAGCAGAGGTTTGGCTGCAGGGATAGAAGGAGTGGAGATAAATAAAACAACCACATGGGCCACTGACAGAACTGGAAAGGTAGTGATGACTTTTTGTATTAGCCATTGGTCATGCACTTCTCCTCCCCAGATTGCTTCAGAAGCCCATCCCCTTCACTGACCTCCAGGCTGAGCTCTTCTGTTTCCTGTCCAGTAAATATCCAAACTTTCTATATTAAATAAGCAAGTTTTGGTGGGAATAAAATAAGAACCCATCCTAGATTTGTCTAGGACTCACTGACTGTAAACTCATTAAAGGCTTACTATCCTGCTTCGCTGACATAAAAGTGGAGGGGAAAAAGACCTCTGTGGGGCCTGTCCTGCATGGAGCCATCAAAATTATCCTACTACTTGCAAAATTCAGGGTTAATCTTCCATGAGAATGAATTCTGGGCCTGTATTCAGCCAAGGAAAGTTAGCTGACTTGACTTCATTTGCCTCTTTCTAGGGGTCTTCTGCTAATGCTCAGAAGACAGTGTGTGGCTTGACTACTGATGGGAGTGTCTGGTCAACTCTCCTTCACAAAATGAAGTTAGTCTGGCTAAATAACAAGAAATTAAAATTTTCAACCTAGGTTCTTTGCTTGTAGCCACTTCCACCAATATATATTCAGGACTAGTAGTCTATGTCGTGTGCCAAATTAAAACCATGAAATCATTCATTCGGTGGTCAGAGATACCTTGCAATGTACATTTTCATGAGCTTTTGAATTGCAGTGCTCAGACACACCAGTAGTAATTTAACCCTCACTATATGCTTTTCTGAAGCTTATGTCAAACGTATCATATTGCTTTATGTTTAGTTTCTTTAGGTTTAGACAGGCAAAGGAACTCCTGAGCAGCTATCAGAACAGGTTCAAGTTACCTGTTGAAGTGAATCAGACTGCCTCAATAGGTCCTTTGTGTACATAAAGTACTGTATGCTTTTGAGGAAAGGAATATTTAAATGGATACTGAAGATTTTTACCCCAATTTATAAGCAAAAAGAATTATCAAACTGATAGGAAGACAGAAGTTGAACCCTTCCCTATCCCAGTGTACACCACATAGCCATGAGGTGTTATTTCTTACTTACAAATCATTAATAATCTCTCTCACTTGAATAAAACCTATCTCTTAGCTCTCTTAGGAGGGTGCTCAATGCTCAAAGCTATTGTCAGCAAATTCAGGATTTATTTCTATTTCCAAACACATTATGAAATTGGAAATATACGTAGGAATATATATATACACCTTTGGAGAGGATAAAGCAACTCTAGATAGCTCTCCTGGGAATTACAGAGAGAGTAATTCTGATACAAAGGTGCTTCTAAATCCCGTGGCCCTGTGGTGTTCAACTCTGCGAAGAGTTCTCCTTCTCTGAGAGCCCTCTTGTTTGGTTTGAGAAAACTGCAGTAAAAATGGATGATAGAGTAATGCATCTCTTATTAATCAACAGATCAAATGTTTATTTTCTATGGCAAATGAAGTCTGCAGTTTTTTTATTTGCGACAAAGAGTTAACAGTTCAGTCTTGAGTTTCTTCACTGCATTTCTTGTGTAGGAGTTAATACAAGACTGGTAATCTACAAAAAGATTGCCATAACTTATTCCCTTGCTATTACACTTGTGAGTACTACAAGGCAATACATATTTGACGTATTTGTATTCCATTACATCAGATTTCTCTCTTCAGCAGCTGGTACCTGAATATTTATACTGTGCACTGATCTTTTAACTGCCAGTGCATCTAAATATAAAGAGTTGAATAAATTTTAATAGTATTCATAGTTCTAACTGTGCACACACAGAGTTACAGTTAACTGTGTGTGCACAGTTAAAATTATGTATACTATTAAAATTTATTCAACTTTTTATATTTAGATCCAAGCCTATTGAAAATCTACTCCTGAAAAACAAAAGCTGTGTTCCAGGTAACCTGATGCTTCATATTTTCCAGTATTGCTGCTGTCTCCATTTGCTGACAAAAGTAATCTACACACAATAGATTAAGTCACATATTTCAGTAACCACCTCTGTCTTTCTGAGTGTGCGACCCACTATGCCTGTGTATGGGGAGGCTCTGGGAAAGGCACCTGTGGTGAAGAATGAATATTCTAATGTTTCTGAACCTTTTGGTGAAGGTGAAGGGGGCTTGTTGAAAACATTGCTGTGAGCAGATGGACCCCTGAAACCATCTGCTATCGAAGCAACTAAATGTTCAATGATGCATTACGAAATTATTTAGCTCTCAAAGAGCCTGAAAGTAGTTAGTAATGATGGCATCTGTACTGAGAGCAAACAACCTATTTATATATGATCTATCACTTCATAAACCATTTGGAGACCATCTTTCCTTAAAGCAGCAGTAGTCTTGTCGACTCCCTAGAATAAAATACTGAGTTGCGTGCACGAACTTGTAAAATCCCAGCTAGTTCATTTTTATTTCTTATAAGAGCATACTCTTTGCTGGGATGTGCCGGAATACAAGCTTTGTTTAGGGTAGGAAGGATTGCACTGTGTGCTAAAGCTACTGACTGTATCAGCGCACAAGCATAACAAATGCAAAAAGAAAAAAGAAAGTGTAAAGTTTTTACTTAGTCTTAACCAAATAAGGATCTTATGTTTTTCTTTCCTTTGAAAAAAATCATCTCATTTAGTTGTATCAGTAAAGTAATAGGCATTTAGGAATCAAGGCTTCTAAATATGAATTCATTTTTTGTCTCCTTAGGTGATTCTTGTACATTATATAGTTACCATGGGAACTGTTAAAACTTGTGTGGATTTAGTTATGTTCCATATATGTAGTCAATAGTTACTAAATACATAAAGATATTATACATTGTTTTGCAGATGGTTTTGCACCTGAAAAATATGGTATTTTTAATTATTATTTTGCTTGACATACTTTTACAAATAATGAGCTCTAGATGAATATTTACTCCAATCTAAGTGATTTTACATTATTTTCTATTCCCGATAGTCAAAACATGGAAAGTTTTTTCTTTTGTTCAGTTTCTGTCAAAATTACTAAACATATTTAGATACTTGCTTTAAAAATCATGTCTCATCTGAAAGCTCTTTCAGCTAGGTAGGAAAGCTGGATTTTCAGTAAAAGCTCTGTATATAAATATGAGGAAAGGCAGCTCCAAGTTTTAAGCAGAAATCCTCATTAATGTCAACAGTGACTCATCAGCTCTTCTAGTCTAATATCTTTGTTGAGATTGTACAAGATTTTTTGATGTTTTCTTTGGTCCTAGTGATGAAAGCCAAGATGATTTTGCCCAAGGAAACACATCAGATTAGCATGCAAACCACAATTAAACTGGTGGGGCCTAATTTGGGCATAGACAAGTCACTTAGCATGTATGGACCACCCCATTCCCAAAGCTTCCCATCAGGCAAAAAATTAAAGCCTCTGCAGAAAAAAAGACACATTTCTAATCTCTGTGAACTGAGGAACAGCCAACTAGATACTACTGACCATCCTGAACTGTGTCAAGGAGATTTCTTACTCTAGTCACTCATTGACTGACCTTGGAAACTTCCTCAGAAACTCCACCTTCCCAGCATGAGGTAGCCCCAAGCTACAAATACCACCTGCCTTGGGATACTTGGCAGCCTCAGGATGGCACTGCTTAGACTGCAAGCTCCGTGTCAAGCAGAGATTCCATAAACCTGACCAGCTTGAAGCATTGTTGGCATAGGGCAGGTAAGTGCTGTGAAGAGGCAGAGCAGCTCCCACCCACTCCCGTGGCTCGCACTCCTCAGAGACTGCACACTGAGTATTCATCATTCAGCTCTGCTTAAAGCCTTTGCCATGTGCTTGCACTTTCAGAAATCAGTTTACTTTATGTGTATTTGAAGCAAGCAAACCCTGCTCAGCACAACATAAGCCTAAGTCTCTTCACTTTTCAGGGAGGAACAAGCACTCCAGTCACAAGTATTTTGTTGAAATGCAGCAATTCGGACCATCACAAGTTTAATTTGACTTGTTAAGCTTCAGCTTTTTAAATTACCACATAGAAAAGATGTTATTAAACTCTTAAGATGTTTAAAGTTGCTATAAACTTAACGTCACAGAACATAAAGTCATTCCTTACAGCCTTGAAGAATGTGAGACCGAGAAAATAGGACAAAGTATCTTCTTTAAATCACACCTTTTCCATAGAATTAAACTGTGAAGGTTTCCAAGAGTCTAAGTGTTTGGTCAAATACTTTCCACACTTTCTTGTTCTTCTCTGCAGACTTCAGATCTACTTAACATGGAGGCTGCAATGCGAGTAGGACTGAAAGAAAAATTGCCCCCCTGATAGCTACACGCACCACAAAAATTACAGGACTGAAACAAAAGGCTGGTGTGTCTGGCTGACACGCTATATCCCTTTCCTCTCTACCACCTGTCAATCAATCACCAGTCAATCACAGAAAGCCACAATCAGCCACTTAATGACAGCCAGATGGCATCTACTTCTCATGAACTGTACTCCTGAAGTCATACTCGCTCCCTGTAACTAGCAGCATTTCCTATCCAGGGTAGTAATGAGGTGTTTTTTGTATTCAGACAAAGCCGCAATGCCTTGCACCTCTGACAGGACATCCCTGTGAGCAGAATACGTGCTCTGCCAGAAGCATTGTTTTTCTTTAGCAGAAGAATCAATGCTGCTTTACCCCTCAAACTTTGATCAGGGAAAGGTTTGTTGGTTTGTGAGTAAGAATTGAGAATAATATGGAAATTTTAGCAGGCATTCATTCTGCTTCCCTTACTTCTCTGCAGTCCTGACACAGGGAAGGAATCCATATGGAGATCAACGTGATCTTCTTCACATCGGTTTACCAATGATTTCAACCTTGACCCAAAGGGAACACTTCTTCTGGAAGTGACAGGTAATTTAGCTTTCTTGCTTAGTTCTGGGGCTCTCTTGTGGTGAATTATGTATAGTGCTCCTGTGATATGGACCTTTGTCCATGAAGGAACCAGCCGAGGCTGTTAAACTGCTTTTAAAGGCTTTTTATCCATAAACACCCAGCAGTCATGAGGGTTCTTTCCAGCAAAAAAATTCTGCCTTGAGACAAAGTGGCAAACTCAGGTTTGAAGTGACCAAGTTTGCGCCGGTCAAGCATGAAGATGCATATAGGCCTTGCTTGCAACACTTTTCCCTGAGCTGTGCAGAGTCCAGAGGATTTTCTCCCTTTTGTGATGACTATTCTGTCACTGTGTTACAGCAGGTCCATTTCAGTGACATAGTTGAAATGGCAACTCAGTCTCTAAGGAAAATAAAAATCTTCTATTATCGCCATACACTCTCTGAGCAATACTGTTTGTTTTCTAAGATACGTCTAATCCAGTGTTGCAGAAGAGGCTTATTTATGACCAGACTGGAGAAACATCGTTCTGGTGTGTGAATTTTAGCCTGGGATGGCCCCACTAATGGCTAGCTCTTCAGCATCCAGTAGTTCTCACCTTCTTTAGTAGGAACTGATTGGCAATGGCTCTATTCAGCTGAGGAAGATAAGAGCTGGTTTTATTTAGTGAGGATTAAGGATGGATTGCATGACTTGGGAGCAATGCTTCACTGCCTCTCATTTCTTGGGACCTTTAGAAGTGTATAGGTTCCTTATTTAAAAGGTAAGGAACTATGTTTGCTGCCTAACAACACAAAACTTGTTTGTTCAGAGTTCTTCCCAGAGTTTATTCAGTTCTTCCCAGAAATTCCAGCTCAGGTGCATCCCTCCAAACCACTGTCCACCCACTTCAGGAAATAATCCAGCTTTATCAGGCAGAAAGGCACAAGGCCTGCACAAGATCCTTCTCTGTACTGTTCCTGTGCTTACATTTGTTCACATACCAAGACATATCAGTGATAAATAAATATCTCTTTCCTTAGCAGTTTCAGAAGCTTCTCCCTCAAGAAATCTTGGAGGCAGATACCTTGCAACTCAAGGACAGGGAGATTTTATCCATTAAAGATGGGATGTAAATGGAGGCAACCTTCCACAACATTCCCCCCTCCCCACATATACATACATTTTCAGCCCGGTTTCTGGAGTGCAGACAGAGAATCTCATTAGGAATCTAATATAATAAGGGCATGTAGATACTGGGGTTGGGGGTGGAAATCAGATTAGCTTCATTACTTTATTCTGCACCTCGCAGCGCTTCTGCCAGTGGACAATTGCATTAGATCAGAGAGGAGATCAAAAGGCAAAAACTCCCCAGAAATACTGCTGCTCATTGTCTGAGACAGGAATGGGAAAAATGAGCTGTTGGAGGACACAGACCCATGGTAGATATCAGACACATTTGGGAAGGGTGGTAATTTTTCCTTTGAACTTTTGGCTATTGAGCTTGTGGTGTTTGAAAAGCCATCCAAGAGTCCAATGCACAGAGATATGGAAACTAAGCAACTTGTCCAAGCATGATGGCAAGTGGGCTTCCAGAGAGCCTGAAGGGAGGTGATACTCTGAGTAAATCCGAGACATGTCCTATTCAGAGACCTCTAATGCCTCAGTCACTATTACCTCTCCACAACCACTTTTTACCTCACACCTTTCAGTTTGGGACACAGGAGCAACAGCTCAGCTGAGTGCTCTGCCTCAGCAGTGGTAACCTGAGAAAGGAGCACAAGGCACCGTGTGTCACTTGCCATATCAAACAATACCAGCCTAGAGCAGTTCAGGGCCTTCCAGCAGCAGTGTTCCTGTAGCAGTTCTGAGGGGACACAGTGACCACAGTGAGAGCTTAACTGGCTGCCCATAATTCAGGCAGTCTGACTTCAGTCCTGACAACGAAGGTAGTTTATTCAGTCCTGAGAGTGAAGTCCTGAATCCCACTTCATCTCATATCACACCTTGCCTGGCAGTCATGGAAAGTGGGCTGGAAAGGACCCCTTGGCACGAGAAATGCCATGTCTTCAGGGAAACACTTTAACATGCTACTGAGTTACACTGAGGCATCAATCACTGTGGATTGCGGCTGTTGTCAGCAGAGAACAGGCAAAATTATCTTTACCAACTTCTTTTCCACATCTCTGAATTCTCTTTAAAGAAGTAAAATCCAGACATTTGAATCTTTATCAGAGAGCAAATGTGAAAGACTGACTCAGATCAAAGAAGAGGAAGAAGTCCCAGGAACTCAGTCGGGACAGGTAAGCCATGCTAGTTGTATCCAAGACTGTTGGATGCACTGTCAAATCCCCAAGCATTGCTACTGCAGTATTTTTTGATTTGCTAGCATTGTGCATTTATTTCATGCACAGCTGGTGCTGTGTTTTTAATTCCACTGCCATTTTCTTCTTCATTACTTCCTATGGAAGTCTTGTATTTTAAACAAGACAAAGAAGTGCTGCATGCTAACTGCTACAGCTATGACAAAAAAAGTTACCCTTTACATATGACAGAAAGGAAAATAAAAGGGAAAAAAATTGGAGGTGATAAAATCAGAAATATGAAATGGAAATATGGCTTATATTAGAAACTAGATATTTCTTATGAAGACAAATTGTCTGGGAAGTAAAAGCACTATTAATCACATAACGCTCACAGGATCAACTTGCTTGTACAGTCATACACTTGGTGGAAGTGTTACAGAAGTCCTGAATTCTATCATTATTGTCCCAATATTTAATCAAATGTCAAAATAAGGGGTATTTTTTCTTGAAATCCAGAATTTTTAATACTCCATTTTGTGATTTATAGTCTAACATTCTTCACTTTGCAACCAAAATCTAAATCCATAAACCCCTGGGGGTGCTGTTTACGTGAATGACCAGATCATGCTCTTTAACCTTTCTGTTTACTGAGACTATAACTTTCTCTAAAATACAAAACCATTAGAAGTTTTCACAGGTCATGTCAGGTTCACATATGCTGCAACATTACTTAATACTTTAGTAGCATGACTGAACATATACTGTGGTACTCAAGTGCCCTTTTGCCTCATATTCTATGCCTTTCAATGCAATTAAACCTAATCCAAAAATTATCCCCTAATTTTAAAACAAGTATGCTCACTTTTACCCATTCAGCAAGTACCCAGATAGATCACCTCTTTGGCCCAGACCTTACAGTTATTCCTGTCAAATGTCTCTTCTATTGAGAAATTAGTGTTCAGCTACTGTTGTAGAAGTACTGCTATTAAAGGTACATTGGTGAAGATTTTATCACCATGAGTGAAACATACATCTGCTTCTACAAAAACACATTTGCGGACGGCAGAGAAACAGAAGGTATCAGAAAAACACAACAAGAAAAAAACCTGAGCACTCTGGGGTAAGAAAAGACTAAATGAAGACAAGATGCTTGAGGCAGTCAATAACACAAATACTCCAAAAATAATGACAGCAATAGGGAGGTTTTTTTAAGCTCCTTCTTCACAAGTGTGTACAGAAAAATCTATACTTCAACTTTTACTGTCAGAGGTATCTTTTTTATATATTATTCCATATTTTTAAAGGTCTAATAAGAAACATGCTTTGGGGTTTCCACAGGCATCATGTACTTTATCCCTTCCCTAACAATATCAGCCAAATAGAAAATATTTTCCCTGAATTCTTCCCACGTTCCCTTCTCCTCTTACTTCCAAAAGCATGTGGCAAATGCCTCCATTTGCCTGTGTTTTAACTTCTGAACTGCCAGAAAGGGCTTGAAGGCAAGATATACTGACAAGGAGCATTCCTTTCTTAAAAGCTCAAGTCATTGGGCACCTTTAATTAAAAATTGTATTGATTTTTTTCCCACTAATTTAATGACAGGCACTAGTCTGTGACTTCCATTGTTAGCCATTGACAGTTTAAGTAGTGAAACAAAGGGCACTTATACAGCACTTAGTGCAAAATTATGACTGATTAAAAAGTCATTTGTCATGGTAACAGCATCTGCTTAGGCTTCACAAATTTTTAAATGCACTCTTGCAGGCAGTGTGTGGGGAGGTGTGGTACATGCAAGTCTTCACAACCGTGTCCCTCAGCAATTTAAATGCATTATTAAAGTGAATCACATTTTTGAGCACCTATTAGTTTCTCACAACATTTGCCTGAAGAAGTTTGAGCTTGGCTAAAGCTTCAGTGTTTGACCATGCAGGGAAATGTAGTAGAAATCTTGCTCCTTTTTTCAAACCTTCTAAATCTGTTGCCAATCTCCAAAAAGAATCCAGTATTTAGCTGGGATTTTAAAATAATTAGCTCAGAGTTTTATTTGTTCTATATTCCTATATTTCCAAGGCAGAGTACAGCCTTCAGGTGTGTCAAGGGTGCTTGGCAAACCAAGGTGCAGATAGGCAGCTTCGTTACATCACTGTTGGTTAATTGCTGTCAGTAGAGCATGGTTACTGACATCCGAATACCAGTCCAATGCAGACACAAGCAGAATTTAAAAAATAATCCAACTATATTAATTAGTAATACTTACCATACCTAATAGCAGTAATATAGTATTTCATATACAAACATTAACAGAAAGTGCACTGACAGTCACTGGGTAAGACAAAGCTAAAAGAGATTTGAGAAATTTGAAGGACGTTGAGCATAGAAATGACAGTGGGTGGAAATCAAATATTGCCCTTAGGCCAGCATCAAATTCTGGGGCAAACAAGCAGTCTGCAGTCTTATTCTTCTGCATGACTACACAGAGGGTTTTATATTTGTTAATTCTTCTAAAAGAAGCTCCAATTGCATATTCTACACCATTTCCTTTACATCATACATACATTGGAATGTTCAACAGTTTCCTGGAGGCACCTACTCAGCATAAGCTGAGCCTAAAAATTATTTCCAGAGAGAGCTGGAAATAGACTAATTTTAGACTAATTTTTAGACTAATTCTTCTCCCTTTGTCTGGCAACAGGGAAAAATTTATTCAGAAAGATCCACTGCATATATTGTCCCTGGCCTTCTCTGGATGTTATTTCTAACCTGCCATTTTTAATGGACTTCAGATCAAGATCCAGGAAATATTTTGTCTATGTACACGTATATATTTCATGAATCTGTGATAAGTTTATTCTCGACATGGTAAATGTGTGCTCCTACTTTTATTTTCTTATACCTTTTGCCTGGGTTTCACCTTTTGCTCTCCTCAGACTACCACTGTAATATTGGGTCCCTTCTCAACCTGCATATAAGCTCAGCTTCTCCAACAACCTAAGGTTTGAGGAAGAAATGATTGACTTGTAGCTCAAGAATTTGAACAACACAGGAAGAGAACACTCTTACCCATAAAGCACAATTATTCTTGAGGTGATAGTGAGATAGCAGAGTATATAAGTCAGTAGAACCTCTGATAAGACAACATTAGCCCTTTGTTAAAATGAATTTCAGTCAACAAAGAATACTTTTACTAAGTTAGCACTTTATGTCATGCTAACAATGAGGTTTTGATTTCCAGTCAATCACTTTAGAGTCAGTCTTATTCTACAGACTTTTGGTTTGAACTTCACGTTCATTAGTGTAGAAATACATAGGCGAAGAAGGAGATACTTTCTCCCTACAGTTAAAGAACTTAATTAATATTATTTCTATAAATATTGCACTTCCACTTCCTCACAGAGGTTACAGATAGAAACTAATTGAGCTCCTTCCTTTGTTGCTTTATTTCTGTTTTGTTTTTTGTTTTGTTTTAATCAAGGTGCTTGATAGCTGCAGCAAGTTGTTAGCATCTCCAAATCCAGAAGAAGAGGGGAGATGAAAATTCCAAATAGCAAGTGGACATCACATTATTCGATTAGTGGCAAAGGCACAGTCTGGCCCAGAAATATTTGATTCTGTTGTAACATTCAGAAACGTTTTCTTATGCTTTTTCCCCAAATCTGATGAGAACATGTTGATGTTCTCTGGTCCTCAGACAATTTACCTGCTGAAGTCTCTGCAGATTCCAGAGGAAATGAAATTTTGCTGAAGTTCATAGCTCACTCAGAGGTAGGTGCATTCTCATTCCTGGCAAAAAGAGCAGCCTTGAAGATTCCAGCTATGTACATTTTTTCACTGGCATGCTTTCAAATTATTTCTACAATATAGAAGATATCTTTTTCCAAATTAATACGAATTGAAACAGATGAATTATTTTGACTAAAGTTTTCTGAAGTATTTTCTGACCTCTTAACTTATCAGAAGTGGCAGATTTGAGTTGTTTGTAACCAAGTAATATATTAGCATTCAGTGAGTAACAATTTCAGTATTTGATGTAGTTATAAATAACTAAACACTGAGTTTTAGAAGGATTAGCAGGTGTAATACCACACAGTTATAGCTGATTACCCTGCAATCTGCAAGAGAGTGTGGCTTGGAAGTTTCCTGGAAATTTTGGCCTAGTTTTTAAGTTAATGGTAGCTGACTTACATGCCATAAAAATTCATAAGATATGGAACACTGCAATTGAATCCTTTGTAAGTGAACTGTAATTATGTATATTTTGTATGTGGTGAAGAAACTAACCATGTAAATGATGACAGCTAATTATATACAGCTCTCCTGGGCATTAATATCACTCTCCCTGACAGCATACTCCTCTTTAAGGGTTTTCCTTCTTTGTATATAGGCCACTATTTCTGCACATTCCTTAAGGGAATTATGCTGTTACCTTTGCACTGGTTAAATGAAAACTAAATGTTTTTATCACAGAAATCCTTAGTGTAATCTAACTAATTTCTCCCTTATTGTGCTAATAAGTCAAATCCAGCTCTTCTTCGTACTGGTGTCAAGCCAAACTAATTCCACTGATTTCAATGAAGTTGCTATGGATTTGCACATACAAAGCTGTCAGCAGATATTTGGCTGCTGGTTTGGCTCCCCTGGGAGAGCTGGAGATTACAGCAGAAGGAACAGTGAATCATGTGGGGTCAGACCAAGGCCTGCCATAGAGGCAGCATGAGGAATGCTACATGTTAGGAATTTGTGAGAAATAAACCTGTTAAAATCTTCCCTGGAAGAATTCCGTCCAACTTCTTCCAGATTGAAAGAGGGGGCAAGAGTGCTTGGGGAGAAGTGAAAAGGAGGGCAAGGCAGGGATGAAGAAGGTCTCTTCACAAAATCTAACATGCAAGCACTCTTGCAAATTAGTCAGTGTTTTGAAATACACTTGAAACGGTGCCTGGAGACATTGCCTATGGGTGCCCATAGCTACTCTGTCATCCCTGCATCTTTGGAGCCCTATTACTTTCCAAAGCTACTCTGAATCTTCACAGTCAACTCTCTCTAGACTTTCTCTAGTTTGAAAGTATGTAGAAGAATCTACACTGTTAGGGATTACAGGAGGAATAAAGACATTAAAAGGTGCAGTAGTTGTGTGTAGATTGGCTCAACTTCAAAGATAAAGGCTGAGATTATACTCTCTCCCCTGTGCTCATTCTCTTGAATTTATGAAGCTGGACTGAGAGATGGGACTGTGACTTACCTTATTTACTTAATGGTTAAAAACTGCTTGTGCTGCTCCTGGTAGGCAGCTTCCTCTCTCTCTCTCTTTTTTTTTTTTTGGTGATCCACAATGAAAAGATCTGCATTGAAATATTTGCTAAACAGTCCTAACTGGAAATACACTGGTCAGGTAGAGCATGGTGCTATCCCATAAGTGACTCTGAACCTTACCGTGCTGCAGCAACACCTTTTTGATGTAACTCTGACCAGCATCACATGAGATAAGAACTGAATGGATATGAATGTGCATAAATAAAGGTGAATGCTCTGTCCTGGAGGCCATGCAACTTCTGAGACCACTTGTCAGAGACCCTACTAAGCTAAGAGATTTTCTGTTTCTCGGAGTTTCTCCAGTTCCTCTCCTTGAGCTCCCAAGCCCTGAGGGGAACCCAAACACATGGTCTTATTCTTGCTACAAATACAAAAAAAAAGTTTTCCTTTTGAAATTCCCCATGGTAAAACCAAAGCAACAAGTTTGCATCTCTTCAATCATAACATTGGTTCAGCATTTCTACTATTGTAAAGAATCAATGCTTAAACTTAATTTTTTCCCTTGCTATCAAAGCCACAGCTGTGCTGCCTAGACATCCTGTTCCCTTCTTAGGTTCAAGACCCAATCCTGTCTTAAATGTGGATTCATTCAAAACTGCCTCCTGACCCTTTTACTTGCCATAAGGCAAGTCTAACGATGCAGTTCTTCCATTTGCTCTGTTTCTACTGTCTTGATAATTTCAGACTTTGTATGTAAGTTGTAGCAAAACCTTTGAAAACACTGACCTGATTAAATAATTATTTGCCTCAGAAACTCCCTCTTCTTCTCAAGAACACACGTTCTTACCTTGTACTTCCAAACCCATTTTGCATGGCAGATTATCTCATCAGTCCTACAAGTCCTAAAATGCTTGCCAAGGTCACACAGGTAGTTTTCAGCCGAGTCAGGAGTAGTTCCCATCTCCCAATTCCCAGCCCTATGCTCTGACTACAATTTTTTTGAAGTGATATGTACGCATATAAACAAATTATGAACCCTGAAAAATGAATACAACCAATTTTGTTCAATAGCAAGACATTTAATTTTTTATTTATATATATGTCTTGTGATTTACAGGGTCTAACTTTTTCACAGTTTATTGCAGTCTACACATGGATCAGTATTTACCATAGAAGATAAAAGTTTCCTCTTAATTTCAGAAGAAATATTAAACCCAGGATTTTTCCTTCCTGCTGTAATCTGAAATAGTGGTAAGGATTTATGATTCTTGTTTTTTAATAAATAGAGAGATACAACAATCTCAGTGGATGTAAATTGGCATTGCTACTCAGATACCAGTGGAGTTACATCAGATTACATTGGTTTGAATCTACCCAGAATTTTCATGTGGTAGTATCTGTTGAAAATATCAAATTAAAAGATTACTTAAAGACACCAATTATTGCTGGATTCCGGATATAGTGCATATTTAGGAAAGGCAAGAAAAGGTACTTAAAAATGAAAGGAAATCTGAGAATAGTAGAATCTGTAATTCTCGTATATAATAAAATATGAGGGAGATGCAGGATTCTTCCAGTAAGTGCTTTGTTTTATGTACAATGATAACTCAGATTAATTTTCTTTGATGTCTGCATCTTTTTTTGTTTCCTGTGAAAGAAGATTTGTTGCGTCTGTGGCATTCACTGTAAACACAGGTGTCTTGGAAGAGCTGCAGGTGTTCACCCTCCTCAGCTTATTTTAGTCCCCATGGGCATGGGGGAGGGCAGGAGGGGAACTTGCCTCACCAGAAAAATATTTTCTGCATGACCTTGAAAATGTGTAAAGCTCTGAAGCATGTGATTATGCCTTGGCATGTGAGCAGTACTTGGCCAATATATGACCTGAATGTGGTTTTCAAGAGCAGATACTAGGCTTTTCCTTTTGTGTTTTTGTTTATTTGTTATACTTTTTGCATTGCTTATGGTAAAAAAAGGGATTTGCACATGTATCAGTATTAATTGGTATCTCCCTTCTCTAATCAGGGAATATTTTCCATAGTAGCTCATTCCTCATATATTATGGACTAATTTAATACAGGCATAGAGGATGAAGCCTGGAAACTTGGCCTCTATTTCACTTCCTTTGGCATATCCTCATTCTGTTTTGATGTTCCTATACAGACAGACAAGGAAGCTTTCCACAGAGAGAGAAAAAAACTCCCTTCCTCTTCTCCATCCATCAAAACCCTTTGGCCAAATAGAAAGAGAATAGGTAGTTTTGCTGCTAAACCACTGGATGAGGATGATTTCTTAGCTGAGAAGAAGGCTAACCTTTGAATGTGTGACAAAATTCAAGTGATGCAGCAGAAGACACAATCCAACCGATTTTTCGTAAAACGTCTGGTTTGCACATCCTTCTACCAGACACTGGGTCTTCCTCTGAGCAGTGTATAATTCAAAGGGAGAGGTAGGTGCTGAGGCAGGTAAGGAACAGGGGCACAGAGACCTGAGCCACTCCTGGGGTGTGGACGCCCTGGGGAGCAATGCCCGTTTGGGGCAGCAAGAGGAAGATTCCTTTCAGAGCGTTGCTAATGACCTGCAGAGGAGCTGCACAGCAGTCATTTCACAGATACGATGGCAGGTCACTGCGACAGATGTTCCCAACATATGTGGAGAATTAATTACCCACTAGTAAACAAAATCTGTGATGCGGAGAGTCATTTTGTCCAAATTTCTTTCGATTTTGCTGTTATTAGGAGCTTAATTTTTCTTGATCAGCCAGACCCTCTTGAATTAAAGTGTTCCTTAATGGGCTGTAGTGAACATTTTCTGAAGTGAAGTGCGGAGGAAAGTGGCAAGGAGTGGGTCAGGGAAGATGAGTTTGTCTGGAAGAGTTGATTGTGAAGCTGTACCATAGTGAGTGATTAGTCAATTATTTGATTAAAAGGTTGGATGCCAGTCATATGTTTTTTTAGAAAAAAAAAATCTAACTGTTAACTAGCATTCAACAGCATTTATGCTTAATTTTAGGATGTCCAGTAGAATGTCTAAACCTTCTGGGGAAAGGATAATATTTTGAGAGAAAAGGCTTTTGACAAAAGATTTTATTTTCCCTTTTCTGTCAATATTCTGAATGTGTTAATGTCTCAGGGCCATATTGTGCCATTGATTTTTTAAGCAGAACTCCCTATTTAAATCAATGGAAAAATCTGCTTAAAAAAAAATCAATGGCATGATACGGCTCCAGGACATTAGAATGAAATTCTTATATTCATGACCCAGATAACAAATCAGAAGGCCATAAAACCCCTGCTGTTTCTTAAAACTCATTCAGTGTATCAATACTTGTAAACTAAATAGTGCATGGAAATGAACATACTTTAATAGAAGGATATTGAAGATCAAAACATTTAGCTATTTTTAGTTGATTGTACTTTCATAAATTATTTCGTGTCTCAGTTCTTGACACATTGCTTAGGATTTGAGCTCACCTCTCTCTTTTGATCCACAAAAGGTAAATTGAAATCACTATCCCGTTGCTGCCTATTCTGAGACACTTAATGCTTCTCCATTTTCCACAATCTGAAATTAATTTTTTCAGGTCTGTCAAATTTTATAGTACTGGTTTCCAAATGGCCATGATGAAAGAGGTCTCTCTGACACCCTGGAATTGCCATTCTTTATAAAATCTTGGGCCCATAAAAAAAATCCATAGTTTAGCTACATTTTTGTTATAATCTGCAACATAAGAGTTCATCATGCTATCATGGTCAGATAAAAAACAGTGAAATACCTTCCTTTTGGCATTAAGCATTAATACATTTTTTCAATACCACTTATTCCTCTATTTGGAAATCTGGAAAAGTTTATGACTCCCATGAAGTTTTGCTGAATACCTCAAGATGCCTGAATTTCTGAGCCACACTGACAAACCAGGTGCAGAAAGAAGGTGTAGTTCCAGCAATGCTGAAAAGTCAAACTATCAGAAATTTGCCAGAAGAGAATAAATGTTCAAGTGAAATTGAGGGGCACTAACACCATTATCCAGAAAAGAGTAAAGGGTGACTGAAGTCTTCCTTCTGCTGTGAATTGTAGTTTCATTTGGTTAAGTAATTTAGCCTATCTTTGACTATTCTCTTTCATAAATATTATTTTTCTCAACAAATAACAGTTTTCTGTTGCATTGCTATTTGCAAAGGACTTTGGGAAATTGCAATAGAATTCCCCATAGAAATCTAAATTGTTTTTATTAGTTAATTCGAAATAATTAAACACATAATGAGTTGCATCCACATTCAACTTATAAAACATCATTTGTATACATGCACATTTTTCACATGTGAATACACTTACTTTTGAACTTTAATAGATGCTAATGTTGTTGAAGAATTATTTTCCCAAAGGTTATCTTTGCTGCAGTGTTAAATGGAAGTTTAAGTCCTGTATGGTCAGTAAATATTTCTACACACACATCTCTTAGGCCCTAGGTGCCACACAGAAAGGCAGAGACTGAAGGTGAAGTGCTGCAGACAAGCCTATAATGATGTGTGGGTTGAGGCTGTACATTTGTAAGGTAGAAATGAGAGGTCAGCTCTGCAGAGCTCACCTGTGTGCAGGACCAGTTATTCCTATGCTAGACCAGTCACTCCAAGTAGCTCGAGTGCTGCTTCACACACTGGTTGTCATCACTTGAATTAGGACATCTGGGATAGAGCAGATCAACGAGACAACTAATAGAGTGCATGGATTCATTTAACAGTTTCAGAGGTTAGTGTAGAAGTGAATTTCCCCTCTCTGCAGAGGGAGCTTTCAGCTGACTATTGCCTAGCACAGAGCATAGTTAAAATACAGTTCAAATGTGTAAATCAGATGGTGTTTTTGTCAGAAACTAATAGCCACACTACCCCTCCAGTCTATGTAATATGGAAATGCAAGTTTTACTTTGAATCATTCTCATGTTCTGATAGATAGTATATGTAACTGCACAAAAAACCTCTATGAAGTGTTACCAGTTCAGAATAACCTGGAAGTGGATTCTGTGCTTTGCTTCCTCTTCTTGGATCAAAAGTCTTCACACTGCATGTAGAAAACATATAAGTCACAAAATGCTTACATATGTCAGTGATGAAGACAAAAAACACCCTGTCTAAAACAGGTCTACTTTTTATTTCATTTCTTACTCTACTTATTGATTTTCTGACTATTTTTTCTCCAGAGCTGACCCATCACAGGAAGTGCAGGACTCTCTGAATAAAGGTACATGACACATAACTACAGTTGGTATTAGTTTTCTGAGACCAGAACTCACATATTGACAACTGACTTTTATCTAGGTAAAAGCTCTCTGTGTTACATGGTTTCCTTTCTTCAGCATCCTTCCTTTTCCGAAGAGCTGAAGTCCATCTACAGAGAACTGTGCTGGGAGTAACAGAGAAATCTATTTTTTATTTGAGAGAGTGCTTGTGTGTGTGTCAACCTACTGGTTTTAAACAAGAAAGAAATCAACTGTACTTACATTACTGAAATGAAATAATGGTTCATTAATTAAAGTGAGAGAACACACGCGTCTAAACAATAAGTCTGAGCTTGCTATTAGTATTCTCATGAATCCACAGGACTACTGGAGTGAGGAGGGTCTACTCACCTCAGTACAGGTTATAGATGTGATCTGCTCATAATCACTTTGATCTCAAAAGTAAAGTAATTCTAAGAAAATTTTTAATGCAATTCACATTCTGTCATGGTTACAGCTTTGTTTCTTCTCTCCCATACTGGTAGAAAATTAATGGACACATACAAAATCTCATTATTAGTCGGACACTCTGTCTGCAAAACCCTATTCACCCCCAAAAGCCTCCCCTCGTTATATTCTTCTCTATGCCTGTTTATTTTTTCAGCTTGTCTTCTGCTCTATTTGGTATGCAATAAATAAAGGTTCTGTAATTTATGGTGTTGTAAGAATATTTAACATATAATGGTATTTCCAAAAAGTGCCACATCAGTGAAATCCTATTTCTGTTGATATTTGTATTTGACACGGCACAGCCTAACCTAGCCACAATATAATTATCAAATAGTTATTAAAGCATGGATTTCAGAGTTAATATCTAAGTATAAAAGTCAAAATATATTGAAATAAAGTTTGTAGACTATTAATGATCTTTGTCCAGAGTCCCTCTCCACTGCTGAATTTTATCATGACTCCATTATTCAAAATGCCAGCTAATAATATTAATATGCCTCGCCACATTAGTTTCTAATATTTGCTTACTGTCTGTGAATACAAAAAGAAATGAAATGTTAGATACAACAGCAAACCATCTTAAATATTTTAAGCAGAGTAGTGAGGACTTAGAGACCAAGCATATAAGTGAGTATTCATTCTCACATAGGTAGTTCCTCTGAATTCTCAGGAATGTCTGTGAGACCAGACTCAGAGTTCTACTGATGGCAGTATGGACTTCATCTACATTAATTTATTATTCTGAGCAACAAATGATTAAACCAATTTTCTGATTAATCAAAACTGTGCTTTGCAACCATCCATATGAGATCAGAATTTTTAATCACTCTGCACAGGCTGTAGCAATATGAAGGTTGAAAAATCTATTTCATAAGAAATATTTAGCAAATAAATCTCATTCAGAGCTAATGTCACAGTGAAGTGTCAGTTATTCCATAATTGCACATGTGAAGCTTTTTTTGCTACTCTCTTCGAAGCCTTTTCCTAGCAACAGAGATTTGACTTGAAATTGCTACTAATACTAATCAGTGTGGCTGTTTCTGTGATGCAAAGAACAGATAGACAGTGATCATCCTCTCATTACTAGAGATGTGAAAGGAGGAATTGGAGGCAACAGAAAGGTAAAGAGGATCAGATTATATTTCAGAAATTACAGGCATGCTGTGTACTGTTGAACCAGTCACCCTCTGATGCAGTTCAGGACTCCAGCCTCATGGTCAGTCACACTGCAAAAGTCCTTTGCAGCTGCTCAAGATACTATTAAAATGTATTTCTGCATATGCATCCTGTTCATGATATGAACATAGTGGGATACTATCTAAAGATGATGCGGTCCAAGGTGATATTTGTCACTCCCTGTGCTCTCATGTGCAGTTTTTCTGCCAAGAAATTTTCCCAGCAGCAGTGTGATTAAGCAGCAGCAAAGCCAGCACAAGCTGGCTTCGTAAGAAATGGCAAATGAGTCAGCCCACATTTCAGTCACAGAAGGCTACCTATTTCCAGGTCCTGAAAGACTGGCTTAGTGATTTCAGAGTTTGTATTGTGGGTAGTCTTTGACAACTAGCTAGAAGGATGTCATGAAGATCAGAAGGAAGAAACACTTCATTGTGCTTTTCTCTGTACTCTTGCCTGTGCCATGCCTACTTGCAAAGCAGCAGTGGCTCATTTAGAAGTATCACTAATTGCATTTGTGACAATAGTATCAAGAATCATTTGGCATATTTGGTAGGGCAGCAACTGGTAATGCTGTAGACTGACAAGTGTTCACAGGAGTGCCTGCCCCAAGGTTATGGGAGCCAAAAGTCAGGCCTGAGTTTTGAATTCTGCTTCTTGTAAAGGAGCAGAAAGTACAGAAAAGGCACTGTCTGGGATATCGAAATTCCTGTGCACATCTTGTGAGTATAACAGTGAAAGTGACTGAAAGACCAGCTGCCTCCTTGCTAAGACCTGGTGCTACAAAGGTACTTTGAGACTGGGGGTAGTTGGTGCAAGACAAACTTGTTGTCTTGGGTTAAAAGTACTGGAAGGAGGACTACTTGAAATTGGAATGTTAGAAGTGCAATGTTTAGGTGAACTTGGTGAGGAAGGCTTGAGGAATTAACTAAGTTGAGAGTAATAGATCTCAAGTACCCCTTAAAAGAGGGAAAATGTATTTTACTTGATTACGTGAAAAATACACATGTGCTGCTACTGCAGGACTTACTTCATTTGTTAGGAACAATATAATTAATCTATATGAAAAACATTCAACTATATCTAAAGAGAACTGGAATTAACTCACTGCTCCTGCAGAAAGGAATATTATGCAGTAGCATTACTGTGTCAATACTATTTTATAAAGTTGAGCTGTTAAATCATAATCAAAACTCCAGCTCAAATTGCAGAATCACTGTAAGAAATCATTCTTAAGGATTCTCTTCAAAAAATTCTGTAAAGAAATTACAGGCAGAAGAGATTCTATCTTTTCTGTACAGTACAAGATGACCCTTAAGGGTACTTGACCAGTGACATTGTCTAGTCCCATTTAAAAGTGTGCAAGAAAAAATTATTCAATAAAACACTCTATTTAGTTGCCTGAAAGCTTTACTCCTAAATTTTACCTGCAGGTGTCTATGTCTGGGCTTTTTTCTGCTATGGAAGCAGAAAAATTTTGTAGGTAACGCATTTGGTTCTTAATTTTTGTTTTCAGTTATTTTAGGTTGAGATGCTCAAGCATGTCCAGAGAAAAACAATGAAGCTGGTGAAGGGTCTGGAGTTGTTCAGCCTGGGGAAAAGGAGACTCACGAGGAACCTTATCACTCTCTACAACTGTCTGAAAGGAGGTTGCAGGCAGATGGGTGTCAGTCTCTTCTCCCATGTGACACACAATAGGACAAGAAGAAATGGCCTCAAGTTGCACCAGGGTAGGTTTAGATTGCATATTGGGAAAAATGTCATCTACAGAAAAGGTTGTCAAGCATTGGAATGACACGGAAGTGGTGGAGTCATCATCCCTGGAGGTATTTCAAAGGCATGTAGATGGGGAACTTAGGTACATGGTTTAGTGATGGACCTGGCAATGCTGGGTTAATGGTTGGACTTGATAATCTCAAAAGTCTTTTTCAACCTAACTAATTTTATGATTCTATGATTCCAGCTTAGTTTATTTTCTTATTGCTGATAAAAATTTTGTTACAAAACAAACGCTTGAAAAATGTTGATGTGGCAAACATCAAAGGAATTAATCATGAATGCCTGTTTTTTTCTTTTCATAATTAGAAAAAAAAAGGCTTAGGTTACCTGAAAGGATGAAATCATTTACAGTACAAGTTACCTAATGGTACTACAATTTTCTAATTAGTCACAGGTTCAAATGATATCAGTATTGGTTTATGCTTCAGGGCATGAACAGCACTGAATTAACTGAATAAACTTATTATAAACTGGTAATTAATGATAATTATAAAATGGAAAGAAGAAGAGTGATATGATTGGCTAATAGGAGCGGTGAGTGTTGAAATTAATACAACATAATTTCCTGCTCAGTACATGTTAGCCTTGTAAGTAAATTAACATAAGCAATTTTAAAACATTTTATAAGAAAACTTTTTAACTGCAATGAGGCATTATGGCATATTAGCTCATGCCTAGTTGCACTGGCAGCAATCAGCTCGTATAAGTTTATGCTTGATGTGTTGGCTGAATATTGTCAATAAAATCATATTTAAGGCATAATATTTTTTTCCACATTTAAAAAATCTGCAAACTTAAATTTTGCAAAATACTGATAAATCTGAGCTAGAAATCAGAGAGACCGGGACAGCACCAAACTAATCAAGAGCACTGCGTAAGTACCATGGCTGCACTAACCAAAACTGGGAAAACAGGGTGACATTCCTGCCAAACCCTTTTAGAAAAGTGACAACCTGGCAGAAGAAAGAACGTGGAACAAAGTTTTGTATCAATTTGTAATGTATTTCAGATCATTCTCACAAAGCCATGCATTTCGAGTACCAAGAGCAGGTATTTAATGAACTGTAAATAACTTATTTGCATGTACTTTTCAGAACTCTAAAGGTATCATTAACTTACTGCTGACCAGCCACTTGAGGTGAGTAGGAGAGATACCTCACTGGGTCACTGGGCAGTGCTCATAATCATGTTTTTGGCCTTAGTGCTTCATTGCAATACTGCATTGACTATGGTGTCACTTTCCACTGTAGTGCCTGAGTGATGCCTATTCTGCTAGAGAACAAGAACTATTTGGGTTGCTTCTGTGGGTATACTCCTTCCTGTAAGGCAGTTAAATGCTTCCCTGACACCCAATCCCATCAGATCTGGGAAGCTCAGCAAGGTCAGCCCGGGTTAGTACTTGGATGGGAGAGCTCCTGGGAATACTGGGGGCTGTAGGTTCTAGTCCCGAGGACTTCACTGTCACCATCCAAGCTCGCTCAGCCATGGCAGATGAACCTTAGCAGTTAAAGGGTGGGGCCAGTTCTGCACACGCTGTGCCTCTCCTAAAACATCCACTGCACAGGCTGGAAGGGCACACCCACATGGGGAGAGCCCTGCCCAAATCTTCCTTCGCAAACCTGAGCCATACATACATACATACATACATATACATACATACACTCCCTCCCGTAGCATTTTCATGGTCCAAGAAATCTCATATAGAGCAGAGCAACAACCACAACATTTTCTGTACTGAAAAACATGTCTTCTTGGTGCCAAAGACATTTGGTCAATTTTTACCAATATCTGGTGGTTGCTACCGCCAAAACTAAAGATGAATAGAAAGCCCTCTGTAAAGTGGATGGACCAAATAGTCAATTTAAATATTCTCTGGGTCAGAAACAGATGTTTCTGAACACATAATTTTAATTTTTTGTAAAGGAAACTCTTCCTCTTTCAGTTGGAAGCAATGTTTCATTCAGGAGCAAACTTGAACTTTCTATAAAAAAAAAGGAAAGCAAAAACATCAGAAGCTGAGCTTTCTACTCATCACAAATTGATGGTTTACCACTTTTCAATTCACAGTTATTATTTTGGAGAAAAATTTTCTGCAAAATATACAAATTGATTATTTACATAATTCTAACTCTCAGGCTGAGAGATGTAGAAAATAACAGCACTTTTAATACATATCATGTTGCTCCTAATGTGGCTTTATCTGTGCTACACTCAGCAGATGAAAATACACAGACATATAAAATACTGTGATTTTTCACTTTTTGACACCCTTACCTCCAAACCTCAATGGAGTTACTTGGATATCAGTATATAAATGCAGGCAACTTAGCAGATGCCACATAAGAAACTTCAGGAAACCTCCTGTGTTCTACCTCATCTGAAAAACAAAACTGGAGTTCTTCCAGAAAAGGTCTTTCTTTGCAACACCCCGATTCATGTCCAGAGCAGGTTTGCCATGAAAGGAATCCGATTAAAACTTTATTGCACTTAAGAATTAAATATTAGAAGACATAAATAAAAGATATTAAAGTTCTGCTGTTCTGAGTTGGAGTTCTTTGATTCACCATCTTAGTGCCATGTTTCTGAATGGATTGGCATTGCACTCCTGTATAAGGTGTATGCCAAAGGTCTGCTCTTTCTTTAATGAACTTTCAAGCAAGTCTTACACATTGGGTCTGCAGATGTGTGTGTAAATTTGAAGTAATTCTTCAACATTCTCTGCATTTTACAATGTTCAGTGCTCAGGTTTTCTGTGTGCATCCAGTCGTGGATGTGCAGATCATGCATGAACCATTTTAGAGACTGAGAACCTGGCCTCTACTTCACGACTAATTAATCTCCCCAGGGGCTGTCACTGATGCACAAAATTGTGATTTCAAAGAATTTATTGCAAGTAAATGCATATTGAGACACTGAACCATCATGTTTTTAAAGACTTTTTGAAATCTGTTGCAGGAGGAAAGACACTTTGGGGTTGAGCAGTGAAAAAAGCAGCACTGAGAATATAGGTCAAGACATTAATATAAATTTGATCACTTCCTTTTTATTCACCAACATTCCTCACAATAAATCAGATCACCTCCTCACCCGTACACCCCCCGCACACTTCACCCTTCCTGTCCTGATTTCGGATCACCGAATGTAAATCTGTGACAAGGGTATCTATATATAATATTAATGGTGCTGAGAAGTGTTGGTGTGAAGCGTGAGTACTTGCCAAGTAAGGAGTGATCAGAGCAGAGCTGTTCATCCTCTGCAGCATGCTCTACATCATCTGCAGGACAAATGTAACATCATTAGGCAAAAAAAGGCAGCCATTCTGCAAGGAAATGGCTAAGTTGGAGGTACCAATCAATCTCACCAAGCGAGGTTCCCTGTGATACTGACAGAAGCAACAGACAAAACAGATTGCAGTGTAGATCACAGGGTGGTTAGAAAAAAAAAAAAAAGAAAAAAGGGGAAAAAGCAAAAAGGAAAAAGAAAACTCAAAATAAAACAAAACCAAAATTACCCTTCTCCTCTACCCCTTTCCCTGTTCCTCCCCCCACTTTCTAAGATTAACTCATGTAACCAGCTGTCCCTGATCTTAATCCATGTCAGACAGTCCAGACTTGGCTGCTTTAAGCTTAAATGCAGAGGACTAAGCATCGCTGTTTGGTTGTTAATTTAGTAAAGCATAAAGTAGCTGCTGAAGGCAGGGTCTATCAGTATTGCAGTCGCTTGTATTAAAGTCAATAGACATGAATTGTGAGCTTAAAAGAGTCATTAACAGGCTCCTGAAAATAAGATACAATAAATAACTAAAAAGTAAGCTAAAGGAGTTCCAGTTATCATCATTATTTAAACCCAAATTGCAATTAAATCATTTTCTCAGATACTTAAAAGACTTATTGACTTTTTACCTTGATAAATGTCTGCTTTCAAGTTAAAGTTTTCTCCATATCTAGGGCCTGTACATGCACTTGCTGAAGTCAATGGGAGTGTTTGCACTGCCTGCAATGGACAGTGAACGAGACCAACCATGAGCCCAAAGCAAGGCAACAGCAGGTTTTTGTATGATACACAGTCAGCTTGCTTTTCTGGTGAGTGGTAAGTAAGTGTGGCTGTACAGATTATGTCATGAAATGTTTCTCCAAGTCTTTCTGTAGTACTGCCTAAAAATATATTTATTAGTAAATAACCAGGGAGATAGAGGGCATTAATTTGTTTCTCATGGATTGCCTTATTTTTTTAAAAATAAAGGCCTTGTAATAATATTCATAGCCTAGAAATTCTGCTATTTAACCACAACTGATGTTTCTTTTAACAGGAATTTATTTTTAGAATTGGCAAGGGTTAAATCTACCATTCGCTGTTTCTGTTCTTGTATCAAGGTCAGAATGAGCAGGTAGCCCAGTTCACAGTTTGCAGGACTAATAAATCTTTCCAAAGGTCAGCATCTGCAGTCATTATCAACTAATCAGTTTTAATTTGGTTTTTAATACATAAACACTTGGGATCATGTAGAAAACATCATGCATGTTGTTTAAATCTGATAATTTTTTTTAAAAACATCGCTTGTTTTAGTCAGTTCATTAATATTTTAAATAAAGGAAATCAATAGGCACATTAAAGCTGCTTACCTTCAACTCTTTCTTGTTTTCACAAAATATTAAAGATAACAATAAATAGGCACTTTTTTTTTCCAGTGAGGCTTTTATTAGAGCTGCCGCCTCTCTTATGAGACTAATCAGATCATCTGTGGTGTAAATCAGTATACATTGATTCACTTGAGAACTGACTTGATCCAACTGACTTTCAACTATTGCAAACACACTGTTTACTGTTTAGGCTATTTAAATCTAGAGGACTAAGATCAGCAGTGTGAAATGTCATTGTACAATATTTCCAAACAAAGGGCTGGAAAATCTTCTGAGAAATGTATTTTTAAACCAGAGTTCTTGAAGAGTTCCAATTGAACTTATTTTGGGATGTTAATTATTTATACTGTTGGTCATGCATTCTCACAAGAACTAACCTTTAAGAATTCAGCTTAATGTCACTCTATGACTCCTAAGAGCCAACAGCAGTACCAATGTTAAATTGGAAAAGGATATCAGTCTGGTGTGCCACTTCATTGCCATGTTCTGCACCTAAATCTCAAACGTAGTTCTTCACAAATATCTGCTGAGATACTAAGGTTCTAGATGTTCTTAAATTTGATGATCCTCATTAAATATTAAGCTGGGTTTTTTCACTTGCAGTAGTTGTGCCTGCACTCAATCATCCCTTTGAAGTCCCAGGACTAAGTGAGAGTGAGTGGTGCAGGTGGTCTCAGGTGCTGAAGAGGATTTCTTGCTATAGCTGTAGCAGATCGTACACTCACTGGCACCTACTTTAGCCAATGCTGTTTTGTGCTTTTTGCTTTCACATGCACTAATTTCACTTATCTGAGATCTGTTTCCTTAAACCTGCCTTAATTGTCTCAGACACTTGGTTCCTGTGTGGGCTGTGTGGGGCAATGGTACCTTCTCTGTGGAGAAAAAGTTGGGATTACAAGGGATCACAGTTTTTCTGTTTTCTAAAGTTGTAGTGTGATTTGTGAATGGGCACATAGTACAACAAATTACTTTCATGAGCGCTGACATCTCTGAAAGTACAGTGGCTTGCAGTGTCCTAATACTATATAAATATTGTGAAATTCAATAATTATCAATGGAAATATTGAGTATTAATCTATTTCTGACACTTTCCAGGATAGAATAATACTTTTAGAAGAACTCATGCACCTTTACTTATTTTCCAAATTAAATTTTAATGCAAGCAACCCATTTTTGAAATATAAGATTTCTATAATATACCCAAATACTTTAAATAGTTTTTGGGGGGTTTTTTAGCCAATGTTGAAATTAGATTTTATTATGTTATAAAACACAATGGATGATCTACCTACATTATAATTTTAAATTTTCTAGGCCCTTTTCATCTGAAAGTACTTCAAATAAATGTTGTCATTGCAAAATTTTGCATTGGATTACACTCTATTGAAGGAACAACATCTGAGTGTAGCACCTTTCAGCTTGTGATCTATTTATAGCGCCAACAATCTTGGACCTTGGTAAATGTACCTAACTAGATCTGGGAAACTATACCCATATGACCTGATCAACCACATATGAAAAATGTTGGAAAAACATTTCCTTTTGATACAAATAGGGAACTGATTCAGCTATAAGAATTTCTCAAAGTTTTACCCACTGTTCATATTGCAATAGGCCTGTCCCATTGATGCCAGGGAAGTTAAGGGATGCTCTGTGGGATTGTGTATGACTGGGAACTATATATATAATATATATATAATGGCCAATCTTCGCGAACGCAGATTTGGGAAGGGCTCTCCCCACATGGGTGTGCCCTTCCAGCCTGTGCAGTGGATTTTTTAGGTGAGGCACAGCGTGCACAGAACTGGCCCCACTGTTTAAGTCCAAAGGTTCATTTGCCACAGCTGAGCGAGCTTGGACAGTGACAGTGAAGTCTCCTTAGGACTATCTACAGCACCTGGTACTAACCGGGATTGACCCAGCTGAACATCCGAGGTGTGACGGGATCGGATGGCAGGGAGGCATTGAACTGCCGGGGCAGTCAGTACTGAGACTCAAACTCACGACCTTGGGAGTCGGAGACCAGAGTATTAGTGAAATGTTAATTACCTAAACTAATGGTTAGAACATGGAAAATCAGCAGCTGCAGGAAAAATTTTAAAAGATTACAATCCTATTGCCATTGCAGACTATTAAGAATATTCATAAGAATATAAAAGAAGAGCTCTGCATCTTCAAGAGCTAAAGCTGACTGGGACTGTTTAGAAAACACACGGAAAAGCTGGAGTCCTCAAATGCACAATGCCATTCTCTTCAAGCGTTGTATTGGCTACAGAGAACAAGTAGCAGCACCTGAATTTCTGGGGCCATTTTCTGAAGCAGCGTGGGTCTCTTGCAGAGGTGTCTAGTCAAATTGTTAAACTTTTCAGACTACACTTGCCAAGTACAATTGAATAAAATATCCACAGATGCTACATCTTCAGAAAATTGCCATACTTTCCCAGTTTGTATTATTAATAATTTCCAAGTTTTCATTATTCACACTTTACAAATTTTAATTATTCATAACTGTAGTTATGAAAATTCTTACAGGTTATTTAGACAATATGTGCCAGAAACAGGCAGCAGCTGAACACTCACTGGGAAGTCTAATACTCAAGAAACTATAGATCTGTTACATCCAGAGGAACCCTCAGCTTTGTATAGCCAACCGGATACTTACTGGCTCTTTATGTGTCTCAGGCATAAGAATGCAAATTTGGCAAATTCAGTCCAAATACTATATGAGTTATTAGGCTATTGAATGAGCTGCATGTGTCACAGAAGTCACAAAAGCCTTGAACCAGTAATAAGTGGGGTTTTGTCATAGTATAGAAATGAATGGAGGAACACATTATGAGAAGTTAGCGCACGTGGAAATGACTCATGGCAAAACTTACTCCTTATCTTCAGATAACTAAGTGTATTTTACACAGGGTGATATTTCCAAGGTTGATTTTGAATAATTTATTCAGAGGGATGGACTTTTCTTTTTTTTTTCCCAAAGTCATTGAAGGGAGAACACTTGGCTCTGAAGAATTATGAGCAAAGATTAAAAGGACTGTGGCTCCATTCTTTCTCTTTCTGAAACAAACAGGAAGCTTTCCATTGATTTTGGTGGATGGATCAAGCTCTTTAGCCTTTGTGCATGTGACCTTTCCCCTAATGGTATCCCATCAATTTGAATATCTCATTGGGAACAAATGAAGGGAAATCCCCAATGTTGACTAGAGAAAAAAACAAGAGCTGCTTTTGCTTTTCAGTTGAGAAACAAAAAATAATTTCATATTACATTTTTTGGCCATAAATACAAGCAAAGTTTACTGATATCAGAAAATTATTTGTTTTGGCTTCAGTTGACTTTGGACAATTGTGTGAGACCATTCGTAAAAGGATGTGATGCCAAAGCATTAAAATGCATTTCTACCAAGTCTTTTGGTCATTTTCACTCAAAGGCAATTCCTACTAAAACCAGTAAAAGCAAGGGAAGCTTAGGGAGAGTTTTAAACCTCATTCAGGGACAAATAATAATAATAGACTTCTGGGCAAATGGAAGCCAGGAAAGCTCAATAAGGCTGGACTGTCACTCTAGTTCAGCTTTTGTCTCAGAGTTGTAACCTCAGCTTTGGTTATCAGCAACAGTCAGTTCCTTCATGAGTGTCAGCTTCCCCCTACTGTCTTCTCAATTTTTCCCCATGGGGATAATTTTGATTCTATCTAAATAGAGTTTTTCCCATCATTGTATATGACACTATAAATCAGTCTGTTACTTAAACTACTAAAGTGTACAACTGCACAAGTCCTTGAGAATGGATGCTACATTATGTGTAGGGGTTGTCTTATCACTTACTTTACAGTTTAGAGATAATAAATCTAATTGATTCTCCCTTCTGTTATCTAAACACCAGAGTCCAGCACAAACTGTACAGCAATATTTAAATGACCACAACACAAAGTCAACATGATGCCATGGAAAAGAATAGAGCAATATTCTTAATTCTGAAAACCTGTATTGGTAATCAATTGAAATGTTGGAGCAATTGAAGAGCTGTCCAATTTTCAATTGCAGTATAAGTTGGGAAACAATTTGAAAATAATGGCTCATACAAAGAGTTTTTGAAACAGTCAATATGGTCTTCACATGAAGGACAAATAAGAATTTGGATATCTACCCGTTGTTTGGTCTTTGTGCATTAGACATTATCTGCAGGACTCACCGCAGTGGCCCAGCTGAGATCAGTGCCTGCAATCTCTCAGAGTGGCTCCCATGAAAATGTACTTAGTGGGATAGTCATTCTGGAGACATATTCAATGCACGTGTAGCAGCCTTTGAGCAATACTACTAATGTGCATTCAGTGAATATGTGCTTTAGTGAACTGACTGACTTTTGAAATGTTTACTACCTGTGGTAAGTTTTTCTTACATTGCTGTGTTGTATGCTACTAAAAGTAAAAGTTTTAACTCAGTGTAGTTTGCTGATGTCACAATAAATTTTCTTGCACAGCAAATGCTATGATTTGGAGACAGTAATTATGCATCTAAAACTTGGTTGTAATAATGCCAAGGTCATGGGTTCAGTCCCCTATGTGGCCATTGACTGGAGGTGGACTCGATGATCTTTGTGGGTCCCTTCCAACTCAGAATAGTCCATGATTCTGATTCTACATTAATTGGCTATCATATTTTCTTTAATGGAGATGATAATTTCCAAAGTTTGACTCTTAACCTGAATTAAGATGCCAATATGTCTTTCTGACTTCTGGTTGTCTTAAAAGAAATTATTGAGCTTTAGACCAGCAGTATTCTAGCCTGAGTTAATTTCCATGGGAGCCTCTGGTTGCAAGATAAATATTTTTCACATGACATCCTACAATCTCTGGTGTGACTAGGGACTCTTTTGACACTCAGCTTCTTATCCTTCTCTGAGATAGCCAGTGTCCATCGCCACAATAACTGTGCCTAGACAGAGGGACTCCAAAGGCAAAGAACAACATAGTAAGGTAGAGTAGGACTAAGAATTGACATACATTAATCCCTATCAGTGTTATATTGAAGCCATCCTATGAAAAAGATGTTTTTGATAATGAAGACGAGATTTAAGCTTTGGCAGCTCCATTATGGTCAGTCAGACATTTCTTTAATTTTCACTGCATGAAGGAGAACGCCAAGAATACTGTCCTGTGTTTTCCTTTGACAAGAGGAACTTTAAATTAATTTAAAATAAAATTGATATTGAATTAAGCAAAAAAGCAAACACCAATTTTCTAGACCTCAGAAAAACAGTGGAATTACTTTCGATTTGGAAAAGTATTGGTGTAATTAAGACCTTTGAAATTTTTTTATGAGGGTGTTGTGTGGATGTATAAATTCAAATACTATATGCCTACATATGGAAAATGTGTGTATTTTTACAACAGTAAAACTGATAAGAACTAGTTAGGCATTATTCATATTCACTATATGCAGTTTTCTAGTGTGTATCTGTGAATTCGTTTCATTTAAGGTTGCACTATTATAAAAATTTCAGCTTAAATAGTAGTACCTTGGCAAATTCTACCTTCTTGATACTTACATTTACCCTATGGCATTAGCTGAGTGTTCTATTTCCTATTCAATGCAGAGTTACTGCAGTTCTGCCTGAATCTGCAAGAAGTGGTTTTATTAATGCAACATGGAAATAAAGTAAAGGAAAAAAAGTTTTTAATTCTCTTATGATGCGTCTGCACATAAAAGATTGTTGCTGCTCTCTTACAGGGCAAGGTCTTGGATGATGCAAATAAAATACATTTATGTATTTAGAAAATCAAAGATCTTGCAGAGATCCCTACCTGCATGTTCATGAGTCCCCCAACAGCAGTGTGGTGCTATTCACATAAGGAAAAAAAAACCCAAACAGAAAAAGCAGATTAATGCTCTGGGTTTAACATTCCTGAGATCTTCTTCAAGCTTCCAATTCCCAACTGCAATGGCAAACAGATAAAACCTGACAGTCAGGCAGAACTCTCAACAGTAGAATAGCTGGACAAAACAGCCTTTGCAATTCAGTGCCAAAGCACAATTCTCAAATTCAGTTTAAAAAACTGTTTACAGAAACTCAATTTTGTAAGACACTAAAACGTGCAGTATGATCAGTTGTATAGACTCTGCAAGGTTATTCACAGACTCAGAGTTAGGATGCACTTAAAACCTTTTATTTAAACACTTATTATGCGTATTATTCAAAATATATTAACTCTGGCTATCGCACCTTTGGATTCAAGAACATGTTTAGGTTGCAAAGCTCTCTTACTTGCTCCATTTCTGAAAAAGTTATTTTATCTTGGGTTAGCTTTAAAATCATATTAATTTTCCACAGAAAGCCCGGATGGACTTTCTTAGTGGATGGCTTATGACATAATTAGTTGACAATCTGGCATAAAGATAGGATATGGAAGCATTACAATAATATAACAAATTGAAAAAAAAGTTAAATGAGATTTGTACCTCAGAAATCTTTACAATTATGAGAATAAGCCTCTAGAAAATATATAAAAAGAAATCATTCTGTAATGTTAATCTTTTAAGATAGATCAATTTAATTTATTCTACATGCTAGGGAAGTATTAACAATTTAATGGCTGTCTGCCTAAAAAGGCTGTCCTGTACGAAGTACAAACCCAGTAGCAACGGGACATGTACAGGGCATCTTTAGTTGTGTGAGTGGAAGAAAAATCTATGGGAACATAAGCCAGTGACGTGTAAAATTGAAATGGGTCAGTATTTAAAATTCTTTGCACAGCTACTTACGTAATGTCTAAATGAGTAAAGCAATGTCCAAAAACCTTTTAAGGTATTTTTAGCCCTGATTATTTTACCTTCACGCTAGCCCAAAGCAGTACAATGAGCTCAGATCGATACTAACACCGAGGGGAAGCAAGGGAGGGATGCTGGGGTAACCCAGCACCAGGGCATGGGCTGTCCTGGGAGAGACACTGTCCCTGCCTCCCCTGCAGCCAGCGCTGCGCGGGCGGGGGCTGCCTCTTGTGAGCCACAGACTTTTATTGTTTTACGAACTAAATCCACCGCTCAGTTGCTGCCCTCTCATGTCCTGTGCAGCAGTTCGTTTTTCTCTCCCCTCTCGTTCCTTTTTTATTTGCTTGCACCGATTTCTAAGGGGAGCCAGAGAGAGCAAGGCAGAAGAACATGTTAGTCCACAGCTGCCTATCAGTGGAGGACGGCGGGTTTGATTAAAGGGGAGCTCCCTCCTGGATTTCACACATCACATCAATCACATTGATCAGCCCCCAGAAAGGCAACATATTGTCTGGGAATAAGCCAAGGAGGGATATCAATTTCACAATAACACTTATGTCTTTCAGCCAAGAACTGGTTTATTTTTGGCTACTGAAGGCTGAGACTCACTTTGGAGCTCCTTTCATGTCCAAAGATTTTCACTGCTCACTTTCTATTTCACTAACAAGTTATTAGTAACTTTTGCCTGAAATTTGTAGCCCTGTATGTTATTTCTACACAGAAAAATCAGCTTCTGCTTGCTGCCCATGTACAGTGAAGGGACTTCCCAGCTGTGTATCTGTATTACTTATTTCTTTCACTGCTACTCAAATATATAGTCTTCAGGAGTGCTCACATTTCTTTTCTGTTTTTTCCTATAATCTTCAAGAAAGGGTTCAAGTTTTTAGGAAAAAAAAATATAAATATATACAAATATATATAATATATAAATACTCTGTGTTGTTCTTTCATCTAAATGATGTAGTAAAATGTCCATTGTTTTGATACACTAGTTATTAATTCCATGTACATAAGAATTCCATGAAAGTTATCCTATTTTGCAGTAATAGTATTTACACTTCCTAGTCCGAAACATTCCAGGTTTATCCATATGTTTTGTTTTCAGATAGTTTTGATTGATTATCTTTGCTTGTCAGTTTAAAGAAATCCTTCTTACATATTGTTTTATATTACACTCCCAAGGAGAATTCATCTAGTTTGTTGATATAATGAATCCTACACCCCATGATTAATTACATGTATTGTATTATTATATCAACCTACATTTACCCTGGCTATTTTCTCAATAATTGCTGTTCTGTAAATGTATTTGAGAGTGCCCTGTGTGTGAGTGAGAGAACTGGGGCTCAGTTAAGCTGAAAATAGTGTAGCGAATGAGCGTAGGAATTTAGAAAATGACCCTTTCATCATTAAAAAGAAGGACTTGAAACAGAAAGAAAATTACCATTATGGCATTCCTCTCAAGTAAATTCTTGATGACTTCACCAGTTTTCTAAAATGACATGTATATCATAAAATATCTTTTAAGGCTAGTTATCATTTAGTACTCAAATTGTTATTCTCCCCTCTCTAACACTACTTACGGAGTTATTTATCTAATGACAGGGTGACCACAATGATCTTTGAAAATGAAGGTACAGCCTGGCTGCCCCCGTGCTCTGCTAAAGAAACAATATTGTTTAAAGGGCTATTTTAACATTTGCAGTGATGCAAACCCTACCAGCTCCACAGCACTCCATAGATTTGCCCCCTCCTTTCTTGTTTGTTTGAGAGTTAGAGAGAGATTATCTCTGTCTTTTAATAGAGTCATTTAGCTAAATTTATTTTTCAATAAGATGGTGAAAAAGACACTATGCAGTTAGTTAATACACTTTCTGGAATTTCACAGATTAGCCTGTTATGTTTCTTACAGCCACTTCTACATAATCCAATCTCAATATACTCTTTCCATAAAATCTCTAAAGACATGATAGAGAAAATTAAGATACATGCAAGTTTTAATTATGTTTTGTAGCAGAGGAACTCAGACTGTCTTCTCAAGGCTTTCCATAGTAAAGACACAAAGTTCACCGTAAGTGCTGCCATTTAAAAATATTATCAGAACCCTGTTCGTTCTTCAGAGTAATCTGGAGGATATAACCCTGTTTCCAATTATTTGAGCAGACTACCAGCAATGAAAAGATGTTATTGTCTTGCATTCTTGAAACTGGTATAGCTATACATGTTTTTTTTCTCTGTCAGTACCTACCATGCTACAGACATGACAGGAGGCAGTTTCTGTAGCAATCTCATTTTTCATTTGGTTAAAATGGGTCCTAAAGTATGGACAATACTGGCCAACTTTCCAGTGCTGTGATCTTTAATTACTTTTAGGTCTTTTAGGAAGATTTGTCTTTCTCTTTTCATCTCTAAGCATACAAAACAGCCTGTGTAATCCTGATGCTTACATTATCAAATCATTTAATGTTTATTGAGCTTTGGGGTGAGGTCTTTTTCATGTTAGAATTTTAATAGTATAAATTTTATAAAATGAAATGCAATTGCACACACATATCATGTCATAATTCTTATTAATTCTCTTAGGCAACTTGGAACATTGCATTTTCATCAACTTTGAGAGTAAAATCTATGACACTTCATTGCTAAATTTCAGCCTTTTAAAATTCAGCTTTTCTTTCTAAGCACCCCATATCAACTGATTTTTTTGACAGGTATTATCTTTTGCAATTCCTTTGTACATTGCAGGATACGTATGTATATTAACATTATTAAATATACTAGTGAATACTACTGCAGAGTTTTACTAGAGTTTACATAAAATCGTTATTGTAAAAAATAATAAATGGCTTAGATAAAGGAGTATGAATTACCTACATATGCAGAACTAAAATGTACCTGTGCTCCATGTGGTAAACTCCCAATGTCTTTTTTTACTACCAAATATCTACTTCATATAAATAATCTTAAATGACAAATCAAACCAAATCAGATCAAAATAAATAAATAAAAGAAGAAAACAAGAAAAAGCCAGCCCTGCGATATCAGAAAATGTGAAGTAAAGCTATTATTTGCTTAAATGAGTTCGAGAGCCTTCAATAATTTATCATCAATTTTCCCGAGTTCCCTGACTTTCTTCATCTTAATCTCTCCTGTTATATATATCCACCATTTCAATATGTAGCCAATATTATCATACTCCAAACCAAGTCAGCAGTTTTGACGTCTTCATTTCAATGTCCTTTTCTGTACCTTCAGCAATGTTAATGTTACAAATTACAGGAGGGTGTATTAATAGCCATACCCAAGAAGCAGAAAGAAAAGTGCATTTTTTTAGACTAAGTACTAACTTGGGATTTCCCAGGCCCATTGCGGAGCCGACGGAGCCCCGGCTCCTCCGTTGTGATGATAATGGATTCCGTGTTGTTGGCTCAAAGGTCGATGGGTCACCGTAAGCTCCTTAATGGACTGTGAAATAACTTTAACTGCATTAACCTCTCCAGATCACATGGGTGGCACCAACATCCACTCCTGAAATTCTCATTCGCTTATAGAGACAATACCATTAGATTATTATATTTTCCTTTTGGAATAGCAATAGGCTCAAAGCAATTATGCAGCTAAGCGTTTCCATTAAGCGAATAGGGCCTTAAAGAAGATTAACTGGAGCTTCTCTGGCATTCAGTATAAAGGTGGAATAAGTCTAAAGATTTCAACAGAATTCAAATCTGCTAAAACCCCTATCTTTGATATCATGGTGATCTAAAGTATGAAGTCATTAGCTGAAATAGCAATGCTGCTTGTGAAGGCAGGTGTGGTTGGGTGGCTGCCCAAACCAAGTCCCTGACTTTACACTGCATTTTCTGAGTGTTTGCTCTGAAGAAGGTTATGAAAAAATTGGCACTGAAAAGGACAGGAGGAGGAAGACTGGCTTCCCATAATCATAAGCAGGTTATTTTAACCTGTTACTGAGGTCCTATATTTTCTGAGGATCGAAAATTATACCTGCCAAGTGATGCAAGAAGATGCAACACCCATCTTCAGCCCCACTGCAGCACCATTGCTGCTGGAGCTGGGATGAGGTGTGGGTGCTCAAGTCTAACATGCCCATGGCTGGTTTGTTAGTTAATGGAAAGCCTAGGAATGGCCTTGACTCCAGAAGTCCCCATGTGGTTGTGTTGTTTGATAGTCTCTAGGCTGAGAAAGGATGTCTCAGTGCATTACAGCCTATTTAGAGTCGCTAGTTTAAACCTCTAAATCAATTAAACCTGAGTGCACGTAAAGAGCTAAGGCGTTGCTTAAGTGATGTGCTGAAGTGGGGTCTATCATCCCCCATATTTCCCTCAAAATAGATCTACTGATGGTAATGACAGCCTTTCCCTGTTTCAACTACGATAAAAAGCAATAGAAACAATGCCATGAGCACAGCTTTCAGGTCACAACAATTATAGGCATTAGTACAACAGTTTGTTGTGTTTTACATTTTTAAAAAAGCACTCAAGTGCCCATCCCAAGTTCTAGGCACTTTGACAGATTAAAAACAGAAATACAGCATCATCGCAACTACACAGCAGAAATCCAGAAATCCATCCAAAGGAATTGTGGAAGATATGCTTTTAATATCATGGAGATGTGTCTAATTTAGAAAAAAAAACACCAAATAAAAAAACAACAACAAAATACTGGATGGATCTGGGGAAACTGGAATTTGGAATGTAATGCTGACCAATAAAACCTCTATTTACCCCATAACTTAGAATATGAAAAAGATAGTTAAGCCGTGATCATCAGTTATTATACCAAATACCCGGAAAAGTTTAAAAACTTGAGAAAGTGTAAGATCTTGTTGTCAGACTATTTTCTGTTAAAGTGGATTTTTACAGAGAAACTGGAATTCGGTTAATTACTTTCTATAAAGATACAAGAAAACATTGGAGTACTTCAAAAGTGAAATTAACACTTGTGCATTTTCCTTTACTTCCAGAAAGGTATTGATTATGTAGCTTAGTTATATATTTCAACATTAGGATATGAAATTTTTTTTTTATGTCACATTTAAATATTTTTGCTTTCAATTTTCTTTTCCTGGAAAGGTAATTTATTTTCAGCAGGAAAACAAAGCAAACAATCCATTTCTCCATTTAACAGTTCTGGTTATCAGTAAAGATAATTTTCTGATTTTTGTAGATCTCGTATTTTGGTTTTCTTGCTCAAGCTTCATGCTAATAATGGCAATGCAGAGATTATGCATTTAAATTTTATGATATTTTTATCTTTTGTCTCAGCATTTCCCAATATGTTTAGACATTAAGCTCCATACAGATCTACTACTGTGGAACCTTTATTTGGTTATAGGAAAGGGCCAGATGCTCAGTCAGAGGTACCACCCATGGAAAAGAGGGCCTCTCACTGTATTTTAACTTGGTTGGTAATTGAGTTTTAGTCTTTCCCAATCATGTGAGCTGAGAGTTGAGCCCAAAGCGACTGTGGGCTTTAGCAAGCCAAGAGATACCGCTGTCATCCTGCTCTGTCTCTGTTTCTCTCCCATTTCTCAGTATCATGGCACTGCCTGTATTTCCCTGCTATCCCAGCAGCCCCCCGTGACCAGGCAGCTGCCAGCAGACTTGTCAGCTCCTACATGCTATGTGTGAAACTCAATATTTTTTTGCACCTCTAACATACCTGCTGTTCTTTCTTTCTCCCCTCATGGGTACAAGTCACACCACTCTCATTTAATTTGACTGACATTTTAACCAATATTAAGGTTTTCCTTGTCTTTTTTTTTTTATTTTTATTTTGAGGGAGAGTGAAAGTTTTTTAGTGTTTGTCATGCCAAGATAGAGATGTCAGGCTAAATCTTACTCATATCTCCACATCTTTGGCAGATGCAGTGAGTAGACTGATTTGCTGGATGGGACCTTATTCTGACCACCTACAAATCTCATGCAAGTTGAAGAAAACAACTTAGAAAACAGTTCTAGAGAGAGGAAGCCAGGAGATTGTCGTACTTAATTTACCCCGGCACCTTTTGCCCACAGCAAGCTTAAAGCAATGACATTTAATAATAACCTGAAAGCTTGGACTTGTCAAGAAATTGCAATGGCCCAGCAATACTGAATTTTGGCCTCACCACTTACAGAACACGGTACAAGTGCAGCAGTAATAAGTCCTCAGAACTACTCTATGATTTTGTACTTTTAAGGGAATTGGATCATTATTATTTATAATAATATTAGTTAAAAAGAAAAAGACAAACCTCAACAAACCCCCAGTGTGAACTGGATTGGGAAATTGTGCTAATTTTTTAAACCATTCATTTTTGCTGGGTCCCTGAAGTCCATTTACCTTGCATCTCCCAGTATGTTAGACCAGCATCAGAAAATTACAGAATCCCAGAATATGTCAAGTTGGAAGGGACCCACAAGGATCATCGAGTCCAACCCTTAGCCCTGCACAGGACCATCCTCAAGAGTCACACCTGGTGCCTGAGAGCATTGTCCAAACACTTCTTGAGCTCTGTGAACGTGTTGGGGTGGGGGACACAGAAGAAACATCATCTTATTTCCAAAACAAATACTCCAGCACCAACAGCCTAAGATTGGAGACATCTGAAGTTACTTCCCTTTATTATTAAAGTGTATATAATTTGGTTGACTCTAACTCCCACAGAAAGGAGAGATTCAGAAGCAGAAGCAAATCCTGAGGAATACAGATCCTCCATTGCTTGTAATAAACCACGGGGACTGTCATGTCTAAGCAAGTTATCATCTGATTTGTTGTGGTCCTCAAAAAGCATGAGAGAGAAGGAGGATGAATTTTAAATGGAATTTAGCAGTCACCTCTACAGAAAGTCCCTTCCTTGAGAGAAATTATCACGTGTGGTGAAACAGGACTGGTATGCTTTCCAAAAGCCACAGGACATCTCAGATCCACCAAGGAGTGCCATGCAACACTGACCTCCATAGGAGTGTTTGTAGTAACAGCAGGGAAATTTGGATTCTTTGCCTATGTCAATACTTTATTCGTAGGAAATATTGATATTAGGAAAACATCTGCAAAAAATAACTTTATTGGCTATAAATATTTTTATAAATAGAGATTCCATAAATAAATAGAAAATAAATCTTAGTTAAATATTATTTACTAAGGTCTATAGCAAAGATCATATTTCAGAAGCTTTCTGAGAGCAAACCAATAACAATTCCATATCATTATGTTCATTTTGTGAACATATCTAAGTGAAAGATGCCCAGCAAAAGTCCTTATTCAGCAGGGATTGCTCACAAAAAATTCCTGTTGTCAGCAGATTCTCTTTGACCCAGAATAAAGTCTTCAAAACATTGCTTGTGGCTTTCTTGCTTATGGCAAGAATGCTAAAGTTTCAGACAAATCGCAGGATTCTGGAAGTGCCACTTGACATACAAAAGAGTAAGCACAGAGAAAAAACAAAGGATCAGAAAATGAATAAAATTCTATAGGCCAATCTAATCTTTCCTATATTCACTTGAATTATATCAGTTGAAGGTTAATCATTGCATTCTAAAAAATTGAGGACAAAACAGTACTATTAAATAACAACAAATATGTATTAATGTGAAAAAAGAGAACACAGTAATCAAAAATTACTTAGAAATCTCTTTCTCAGTAGGATAAGCTGCCACTTATCACAAAAAGAAATAATTTCTTCAAAAGAAGTTTTAATTTGGCAATTCTGTGAGGTGTTACTGGTCTAAAGAACAATTTACTTATCCAAAACTTGTTCAAGCCTGGCCTGTCTGTTGTGAGAGAGTTATAAGCAAACTGCCTCTCAATAGAGACATATTTAAAACTATATGAAATGAGTTTGGGAATTCTGGCCGACATCTAGAAGGCAAATAACTACATCACAAAACTAACACGTAGTTCCCACAATCTCCTGACTGTTGACTTCCCCCAAAACAGAGGACTGAATAAGTGCAGACATGCTCAGAGGTGTTTTCAGACCATGTCAGAAGGTTATTTCTGTTACAGTATTAGAAAACTAACACTTCTCTGCATCATTAAAGTAAATGGAGCCTTAAAATCCTTTTTCTGTCATGAGAAGGGACAAATCATGGAAAATGAGTAAATGCTTTCTTATGTATAGTTGTTTTGACTTTAGTGGAGCATATTGCAAAGAAAAAGTCTGGATTTACTAAAACACTTCCTGAGATGTATCAATGCCACAGCTCCAGCATGAGTTGTGTATTGTATATTACATTTCAGAAATGGGACAAGGGAAGGACAAGATAGTCTATCACTTGCTGACACTAAAATGGGGCAACTGACAAATATTCATAGTATCAATATCTTTCCTTCTTCATGACTGTAACAATAATAAAATATATCAGTATTTAACACTTGAATTAATCTTAGTCGATCTACTTCAGGACATCTGCACTGGTAATTATGTTTTCAGTGGGAGAAAAAAAGGTTGAGAAGGGGTTTTCCTTGATAGAAATATAGCCAAAAATTGTATTCTTTCGTGGTACTACAAGAAAAGTATTTTCTATTTGACTAGATTAGGGCTTATCTTCAATTATTTAGCATATTAACTATATAATGGTGCAGGACTCATTTGTGGCAATCAATTTGGATGCCCTATTTATTTACCTTTCACACCCATGTATTTCATACCACACTTACAGAAGCACACAATGAGCAGAAAGGCCACGTAAGCAATAAAGCAAGTTTACCTGAGTCATCTTCCAAGGCAATGTCTGTTGGGCACCATAAATCCTGTCTCAGTGTCCACTGACAGTGTTTGTCGGCATGGCTCATTTTTTAAATATTGGCTTCAGTACATAAGGCTGATATAAATTTGCATGTTAATGCAAGTACTTCTTGCCTTCTAAATTCATCATTTGGTTCTCTTCTACTTTAATACTACGTTATAAAAACCATAGAAATCAGTGTTCAGTGCGCGTGTCAATATGTATTCCTGTGGGTCCTAGGCCTGATATTAAAGGACTTTCACTTTTTATCTTATCTCACACTAACTTGGCTCAGAGTCCTGCTTTGCTGGGGTCTCTCATGGCATCACGGGGATAGATGTGTTACCTCTACAGACAGGCTCTCTAAACTTAGATCATATTACTCAAGCTATGAGACTCCTCAGAACAAAAGTATTTATTTCATCTGTACTCAGTGTGTGTTTAAACACAGTTCCTCAGTTTCTGGAGATTGTATTGAGTAGAAATGTTTTGTGCAATCCTGTGACTCATTTCTCTATTGGCTGTCATGTATCTTCCTGCCATGGAGACCTTCTTCATGAGCAAAGCAGTTACCACCACGCATGTTACCATCAAAGCTCTTGCTCTGGCTGAGGTTTTGTGTTGAGCACAACACCCAGATGTTCTCATCAGATGTGCCAGAGAGGGAGCTCATGAAAAGGTAATTCATGCTTTGTTTAAGGAAAGGGCACTTTACCCCAAAAAATCCATTCATAAGCTCTCATCAAGTACACATGCATGAACATGAGTGTGAAGTGAGTCATGGCCCTCCACATTCCACATGGAAGTTGTAGGCACTGCTTATGTGTGTTTATTTTGAGCCTACATATCTATAGTAAGTATTGAAAGTTTTATGCATCTGTCTGAGTAGGAAGGGAAAACCAAAACCAAATGAAAAATTTAACCCCCATGCTCTTCTAGGGTTATTTTTTTTGTTTGTTTTGGGAGTTTTTCCATTAAAGCCCCAAACCACTTAGTTTGATTTATATAGATCCACTTTAAATACTCACCAAGAGTTCACAGCCAATTTACATTTTAGATTTTTTAGATTAAAAAGCCAAAAGTGATTACTAAAAAATAATATCTGTTTCCCCACCCAATAGAGTGTGGATAATTTCCTCACCAAAGAAATTGCCCCTGGCTAAAGTAACAAATCGCCCCTGGCTAAAGTAACAAATCTCTGTAAAATGCTGAATTCAAAGGACATGCAAATCTGGATGGAGACTTTCAGATCCTATCTCTTTCAGCCTTCAACTGAAATCAGCTGTTTCATAATCTTAGTGTAAATCTTCCAGTGTCTGTGTAAACATCAGATTACGTACTATGAGAAAATAATTGAATAAAAACATATTTTTGACAGAGTGTCTGGAATTTTTTTACATGACTTTATGTATTTTGTACAACTTTAAAATCATAAATTTATCAGTTGGAACCATTTACTTGCTAGTGTATATAACCATGTCACAATGAAGTGATAAACTGGACAGGCTGACAACTCTCAGTCTGGTTGTGCTTTTTGTTTTATACATATTAAGTCTTAACGTAGAGAAAGGTAGACTGGCAAGAGGTTCCCTTGAATCTGAGACATTCCAGTTAGGTATAAAATCTTCACTGTCTAATAAAAAATTTTGGGAACTACTAATCTTTGAGCTTTTGGAACAGTTGCCAACATTTATCAGGTGCAATTAACATTATGAGCCTGAAATCTTGTTGTTCGTTCATCCTGTATATTGTACGAATTTCTCATCATGTGAAAGTCTTATGGTCTTGAAAAATTGACTCTTAGGCCAAAAATACACAAAGGATGGTAACAAGTCTGGATGAAGTTTGTTGTGTGTTTTGGAATAAGAACCACTGAACCAAGTAGGACTCCATGAGCTAGAAGGAACGTTACTGAGGGAGCTACAACAGAGATCCACGGACTCATGGGCTGTACTGGGCAAGTACTTAGGTAGCTGTTACCACTGTTTTATGCCATATCAGAATAAGGTGACACCATGTAAAACAATCAGATACCTGTTAAAAAAATTAAAATCTTATTTCAAACGTGCACATAGTCTGTGAAGCCACTAATTTGATCCACAAGAGACTAAATTACTTGGAAGAGGTTTTCTCATTTTTACCTAACAACCCATGGTTTAGTTTCAGAATGACTAATGTTGTCATTCCTGTCCATGTCCTGCTTCCCTTTCTGTTTCCAAAGAAGTGGGAGGCTGTGTTCATACTTGAGAAGAACAGTCTTTGGTGTATGGGTGTATCTCCACTGAATACAGTGGTCCAGATCACAATATCTGCTACAACTCTTGGTATTGATTTGGTTACAAAGAATGTAGATGTGTGGTAAAAAGGCTGAGACTTCTTTTCAATCAGCACTGGAATAGACATGGCCAGGAGAGCCTACTGAAGCAGTATAGAATCATATAACAGCATGGCAAGACAGGTCTTGGCTGTGTCTGCTGGCCTGGAGGCTGGAATCCACACTGAGGTGGGACCTCACAAATTCATAGCCACCTAAAGATCTTTCCTGAATAAACAAGCCCGCTGAAGTTAGGCAGATGAACACTGTGCATAAGAAGATCAGAAATACTTCTAGCCCCTGGGCCAGCCAGAGGTGGTGCAGAAGGGTGGTCACCCCACAGCTTTGTCTAGTCCTCTGTAAATGGCTGGCTACGGTGAACAACTTTCACAAGGATACCACAGAACACATGACACTTCTGAAAGCATTTCCCAGATACCCATTCACAAGAAATTGAACAAAACACATGGATAACTGACCCTGGCACTTCTCAGTACTTCAATAGTAGGAAAAAAATCCTCAAACTAGTATCGCCCTTTTCCACTTCCTCCCTCTACCTTGTCTCCTCCAGAAATACAGCCTCAGCTGTGCCAGTTAGGGTGGCCTTACCTTCAGAAACCAGGATAGAAGAGATATGTGAAAGTTTAATTGCCTTTCTCCCTTGCCCTGTTAATGGAAGAAGGTGGGCTTTGCTTGAGTTCGTTATTTGAGATAAACAGTTGACAAAAATCCTAGCATAGACAACACAGTTTGTTCTTCTCAAATGAGTTAGGAATTGAGCTAGAAGGCAAGGTTTTCCCAAGACACCTGTGAGAAAAATATTATTGCACTTGTTTTGATGAGTAGGGAACGGAAATAAAATTATTTGATCATCAAATACGTCTAAAGTATTATTTTTTCCCATTATCATGGACTGTATATATATTTCTCCAGTGCAAAGTCAGATTAAAAAGCTGCCAAATAAGAAGGTAGGGCCACCATCTCTAGTGGTATGAACTGATATATCTGCACTGTCAGAATGGAGCCTGTGGTGCTTTGCACTCATTTTGTATAGGTTGAATGACAGTACAAGGTGCAAGGCATCAGAGGATCAGCCCAGATTCCCCAAAGAGCCAGAAATGCTACTTGGAACTTGGATCCAATTCAAGGGTAAAACAGAGCCTCTGGAATTTCCCAAATCATAGATACAGAAATGTCTGTATTTGCTGGAAGGTTGCAAACATTCACGTTTGAGCTCTATTTCATCGCACGGGAGCTGGGCTGTGACATACTTTTTCCTACTGTGCATATCTTACATCCCCTTCAGAGAATAAAAGTATGTTCCAGATTGTATAAACACTTCCAGCTAAAGAAATATGGATGAGTTGCATATACAGATAGATACTGTCACAGAGCTGCTGTTGATACCATCAGAAAGGGGCAGCCACTGATTGCATAGCAGGGCTTTACTGTCCCCAGGTAGCTTGTCATATGAATACTCTGCACTGTCCTAGAAAGGCCTTTTTCTGCTGAGAATATATTTTGGTGTGAGCTCCTTCACACAAGTTTTGGTACAATCAGGTTATATTCCCTAAATACTTATCACCTCTGTAGAGTATAAACAAAATAAAATGGAACACAATACCAGATCCCTTTGAGGCTCTTGTATTTCCCAGCTGTGACATCTGAGTGCATTCAGTATCAATTATGAAATTTAGGTGGAAAGCACTATGGTCAGCAAGACCAAAGAGGGTTCAATTATTGGTACCTCTGCATTAAAGGCCCATCCATAAATTACTTAAATGGACTCTAACAATTATGAAAACTAATGAGAATAATCTTAAAAGTATAGGAAAAATCTTATACAATTTTAATATTTAATCATAAAACAATATTAAAAACCTTTTTACTGAAAAAGTTCTGGGTCTCTGTTACCTTCAACTTTGTTGAATTTAATTGCTTTGCTGAAGAACTGGCAAAGTCAAAGTAAAGTTAAATAGATCTGTTGTTTGCCATGTCTTTTGTCTTAAAGCCACAGTACTTTGGATGACAGAGTAGAAAAGCACATTACTGCAATGGCAAGAATGATTGTTACCAGACAAGAACTCACCTTGGCACTGATGACTAGTCTTAGGACTACTGGACAATGAAAGATCAGCTTTTCCTTTTCACTGATACTCTCCAAGTATGCTGAAAATCCTGATAGCATAAAACAAACCAGCAGCTCTTCCAAAAAATAAAAAGATAGACTTAGTCTTCTTTCCAAAATACAACTGGGATGCATTAAGAAAGAATCTGCCTCTGAAAATACATTGCTTTGTGATATGATAATCTTCTGACTTAGCTTCAAAAAGTGAAGCTAGATTCTAGATATAGAAACATATTTTCAGGTTTTCTCAGGAGCTTGGTCTCAATTTACTGGTGAAATAAGACACATAAGCCTGAACTTGAGGCAGAAAGCATGAGCTCAAGACACACATTGCATGCATTGGCTTTTACTGTATGGTCAGTAACTCTAACATTCAATGCTTTGAATGGAGCTTTTACATGCAGGATTATGTACTGTATTTTGGCAATCAAGATCAGGCATTTGGATCAAACTATAATTATAACTTAACTTCAGGACTCAGGCTTGTCTTTAAATAGAGAAGAAAGGGTGTGTTCCAATACACAAAGCCATGGTCAAGTTTATGGCAAAACTCCCACTGAATTAACTAGAAGCAGGATCAAGGTCATCATTTACATAAACAACAAAATGTAAAAACCTTCTCATTTGTGCCAGTGAGAGCACAGCACCTGAATGGAGCATTTCAAAATTGCATTTGTGAGCTGTTATTTTCTTCTCTTGGTATGTATGAATTTGAATATCAAGCTGACAGTAATGAGTCTATGAGTCTATGCAAAATTCTGCTTACTCTTCATTTGGTTCCTGTATTTTGGCCATTAACCCAGAGGAACTTTGTTGACAGTCACTTTTCACAGCAGTGTAAGAGGTGAAGAGGGACGATGGCTGTCTCTGTAAACTGTATGGAGAAACTGATCTTGTGCCTTCTCTCCACAGATATAACTAGGCAGCAGTCATCTAGAATCTCTTGTCTTTGAAAATGGTGAGCGAGAAGTGATGTGAATATCTTTGTAATAGTCACTAAAGGGTGTGGGTTTTGGCTGACAATCATTCAGAATATTATGTAATAAAACACCATCTGCTAAGCATCTCTGTGATTGGCAGCAACGTTTTGTAGATTACCGCTGGAGAAGAAGTGAGGACCTCCAATCCACCTCTTTTGCCTTTTATCATCACCAGCTGGGTTGGTGCTGCCTGTACAACGTGTGCCAAGACATCACTGGTGGAGAATAGTCTTGCTCTACCACACTTCCTACTAAGGAAGCTTTTCCAGGCATAAGGATGAAAGCTGAACCAAGGCAACTGGGTCCTGAGGACAGGCCAAGGGGGAAGCTGGTCCCTATGAAGGAGAACACGGCTTAGAGAATATGATGTAGACTTATTAGATTATTAATATAAATACTATATCCCTTCCACACCAGAGTTTACACAAACTCTTTGCCTTTGTTTAACCTGTTGCAGAATTATATTCTTAGCCTCTGTTGGGCTGAGCATTTACATGTATACAGGTAATTTCAGATGGATCCCATATAAAAGTATGGGAACCCCTTCCTTGTCTGTTATATGGATTCATAATTTATAAGTGTTTACGTTTTTTTTTTTTAACGTGGAAAGTTAGGCTGATATTCCCTGAAAATTTCTAACCATATAATAATGGCCAATCTTCGCGAACGAAGATTTGGGAAAGGCTCACCCCACATGGGTGTGCCCTCTGAGCCTGCGCAGTGGATTTTTTAGGTGAGGCACAGCGTGCGCAGAGCTGGCCCCAACCGTTTAAATCCTAAGGTTCATTTGCCACGGCCGAGCAAGCTTGGACAGTGACAGTGAAGTCCTTAGGACTACGTACAGCACCCAGTACTAACCGGGGCTGACCCTGCTTCGCATCCGAGATCTGACGGGATCGGATGGCAGGGAGGCATTGAACTGCCGGAGGCGGTCCGTACTGAGACTCGAACTCGCGACCTAGGAGCCGGAGTCGGGAGTGCTCTCCACTACACCACGGGACTGCCCTTCTAACCATATATGGATGAAGGAATAAAAGTTCATCTATAAATTGTTAACAAAAAGATTTTTATTGCTTTTGACACCAATATTAGACTCTCACACATATGTAGCAGATTCCTGCCCTCTTTCTAAGAAGTGAGCTGGACATAAGTCACATCTGGAAATTCATTGCTAGATTTACAAACCTGAGACAAATTCACTACCTCTGCCCTTATTAAAATGATAATGTACAGATCTTGGAGCAGATTCAAAACACAGGTAAATCAGTGAAAAAAAAGGTCTATTGAATTTCAATGTAATATTAGATCAGGTCCATGGCCAAATATAAGCGTGTTGAGTGATCTCCCTCATAATACTAGTGAAGAAAGACAACATGAATATAAACTCTTGTAAAACAGATTGCTAAAGCCTAAATTGCAGCACACATTGTTTTACTTAAAACTTGCCCAATTTTACTTCATTCCTAGGTCTTGTGAAGGGGGGATTAGGATTTTGAACACCAGTATATTTAAGTACATGTATGCCTCTGAACAGTGGTGTTCAGAATAAATGTTCACTAGAAGGGTATTTCTCATCCATTGCTGGTTTTTCTGGCCTTAAATCTTTTAAAACTCATGCTTCAGGGTTTCAGCCTGTCTTGAACAATTAGAAATCAAGCTGGCCCTTAGTCAAAGGCAGCAAACAAGACCACTTCGCACCTTCTTATTTATTCTTTCCGCTGGCCACTGTCATGGACACAGCAGCAGACTAGACACACCTTAGGCTTGAACCAGCAGGAGAGCTCCTGTTGTGTCTGCTTAATAATCCATTTTTCGTTCTATTACAATGCAAACTGTATTAGCTTATTGCTGGTATTTTCAAGCCAGCAGCTGTTACTGCTCCTGAAATAAAACATCTTCATTTCCAAGGGCATTCTGGGGCTGGGAAAAAGAGAAAAAAAAAAAGGAAAGTAAAAGCAAGCATTTGACTCTCCTCCTGGCTATGTGGAAAGAAGAATTGGATGTTGCTTTGCACCATCTCAAAAAGAGAAGCAGGAAAGGACTTCTGCCTCAAGTGCATGCTGCCAGTACCAGTTGGTCCCCTTAGGCAGAATTAGATAAGATGCAGCTGTAGCTGTCCCAGCTGCATAGGTCCCTTTTGGCATTAAATGCATGGGCAGCCAGTACAGTGAACTCACCAGGCTGGAAGGTGGATACCATGAAGATAAAACATAAGCAGGAAAGACTAAATAAAAGAAGTGCTCAGTGGCAAAGCATTATAATCACACTACACACTCCATAACAGGGGATCAAACAATTGCATACTACATTATTTCATTCCTGAAGAGCTCTTCTCTACAAGCAAATGCCTGTCTTCTCCCTGTCTTTTCTTTCAACCCTGTCCAGCTTTATGAATACTCTATTACCTTTTTCTCTACTAAAAAAAAAAATTACATGCTGAACAAAAGAAAGTGTGGACCTTTGTTATTAATGTTGTAGAAATACAAATATGTCCACCTAAGAAAGGAGTCTTCATTAACTCCCACAGCCCAGAAAATTAAGGCACGGCTCATCAGGATCTGTGCTTGCTGTTGGCTAAATTGCAAGGGACTAGTTGAGTTGCTGGGGTTCATAATGCTGATAGAGCGGTTTCCACGTGAATGAAGGATAAACAGCGATTAATTTCAGCCAATAAATAATGGTTTGAGGCCCACATTGAAAGAGGAACAATTACTTTTCCATTTTTCCTGCCAAATGAGCTGATAAGAGAAAACAGGGGAGTTGGCCACGTAAATCAGTCTTAATTTTATCTTCCCCATTAAAAAGCAGCCATTAAGACCATCTTCGGCTCATTTCATCCTCTTCTTGTTTCACTTTTTCAATTTGCACAAAAGGGGGGAGTTTGCTCGTCATAAAATTTCACTTTGGCCAACCTATCATTTGCATCTGAGCCAATAAATAGCAATTAGCATAAACATTTAAATCAGGAACTGGAACAAATTCTTGTTCCCCCAGCAAGCTGTTAAATTACTGTATTTCACCATATATAAGAAGCATTAGAAACAAGATCTGCTGGGCACAATCATCCTTTTCAAGCAAGCTATGCTTGAAATAACAAAAAAAATAAAAATGGTACCTTGCTGGGCAACCTTCTTGCTCATGGTCAATAAGCTTAATCAATACAGAGAGAAGATGTTCCATTAATGATGTTCAACAAAGCCTTATTTCAAGCTTTCCATCCAAAGGAATTTATTTGATCTTTATCCAAAATGTATTCCGTTGGAATTAATTTAATTTGTACTGATGCTACATCATCAAACATTTTTTTCTTGTCCATTTTTCCCACTTAGCTAAAATGTGCATATCTTTAGAAACTGGTGAGCCTGAGCTGTCCAAGTCTTGCTTTATTGCAGCATGTTCATTATGTCAACACATATGCAGTGAGCATGACTCTGACTGCTTACAATGTGGTAAATCATCAATAACTCTGTAAATGCCAAAGTAACTGCAGTGGGTGCAAAATGAGCTCTGAAGGCTCAAACAAACTCCTTTTCTTTTAGATACATTCTTTCTCACTTGCAAGAATATTTCAACTCTCATGCAACATTTCTCATCTTTGCATACTACAATAAAATTTAAGTGGGGCTGTTCCATTTTTGCAGTTGGGAAACCTAGAGCACAGCCATTAAATGACTTGCCAAAGGTTGTGCAGGAACCCTATAATGCAGCCACAGTTGGTACTTGGGCCTCAAACATACACCCCACTCTGAGTTTAACTCTTTCTTATGAATGTGCTGAGAAAATTGATGGCAGATATAAATCAATTCCCCCTTAAGGTCATCTAGGCTTCTTCTGAACAAAGCTCATACACATCACTATCTAAATGGGAGATGTTATGAAGAAAGACAATAAAACAATAAACTTTTTAATGCCAGACTGTACAGGTAAGGTAACACCTCAAAGCAAATCTCTAAAATACACTAGTTTTAGTGAATGTAAGCCACTGATGAGCATGGCTGCAGGCGGCTGCAGTTGTGGGTTGGGTTATTTTTAGATTGGGGTGTTGGGCTGGGGTCAGTACAATGAAAAGAGGAAGAGAGGTGAAAATCTATACAAAAGAAGCATCAAAACAGATTTTGCCCAGGTATTCAAGAATTCTGAAGTGCTGGCTGGGGACAAATATTTACCAGTGTGCTGCTTCAGTCGTTATCAGTCCTTCACCTTTTATAAGAAGCTCTTGACTCTTAAGGGGAAGCTGCATCAAAATGTCTGTGGAATAAGACATTTTTTAATATTGTTTCATTTTCAAAAACAACAATAAAACAGTAATTTAAAAAGTTATTATACTGTGTATAATTTCTGGGGCATTGCACAAAGATAGGGAAAACTTCCAAGACTTTGCTGATGTCTTATCCGATCAAATGCCAATCCCAGTCCGTGGGTCTCATCTACATCCCAGCTCACATTCAGATAACAGACAGGATTCCATCTTTTACCTCCAGTGAAATTTTGAACAAAGCTGTCTCTGAGGACAACCTTTTTTTGGATTGATTGCCTTGTTGCAAGTTCATAATAGAATAAGTTGAATTCTTTCCAGCTACGTTTTTCTGTCTTAGTAGTAAGAAGTAAAATGTTTGTATTGCAATAGCATATTCCACCCAAGGATATGAGAAGTAAGTATTATTATCCCCTCTTTATGAACATAAAAACTGAGGGCTGATTTACAGATAGAAGTGCATTATTTAAACTGACAGAGCTAATTAAACCACTTTAGTAAAACTAATACAAAAATCTCTTCAGAATCCTATTATGGTTTGGAAGAGGTTACATTGTCATAAAAGTCATTGAAAAATAATATACGAACACTCATGTTCTCCATTATACCAGGCTGATTAAAGTATTTTTAAAGTAGAGATGACACCATTTCTTGATGTAAACAGAATTTCTAAATCATGATAGGTTCAGTGATTTGATGTAAGGCCACAACGTACCAGATCTGTATCCAAGACCTGCATTCACAAAGTTTGTTAATATGATAATTTTCTATCTTATGGAGTAGTTTATGAATAGATACATCCTATTACCCTGGAACTTTTCTTGTTCCATTTCCATAAAACAATTATTATTACCACCATCTCTTACTACTGCATTTATCTTTAATTCAGCAAAATAAGAAACATAGATGAAAAGAAATATTAAAGTATTCCAAACTCACTAACAATAAACACTAGCTTTATTTTAGATAGAATTTATCAAAGATTGTGAGATTTAGTTTTGAAATTCAGAGGTGCAGTTGGTGCAAATGAATGGGTTGATATTTTTGTAAGTAGATATCAATTCCAGATGCTCTTTGAGATCCATAACACTTGTGGAGAACGCAACACTTCTGTTTGTCCCCTTGAAAAGTGCATATATGTATTTAGGCATTTCAGTTTCCCGACCTTGTAAACAGGAAGGACCTTCCTGTACCAAGGAAAAGTCTTGATGGTGACAATAGTTAGATTTAAGACAACTTCTAGTATATAGTTTTCTACATTTTGTAAGTATGTTGTGTGATTAACAGCTCTTTTCTTGGTAGCTTATTGAACAATTTCTTTGAAGAGATTTCTTCTCTTCGTGAAGCTGAATAAGTTTAAGTGTGGATTTCACACAAAAGTGGAAGTTTCGTGTGTACTTAGTTGAAGAGAGGAAAATAAAAAAGTAAAGTAGGGAATAAAGATATTTGTACTCTGTGCACCCAAAAGAGAAAAAAACCCAAAAGGAATAAAATAGGGAAGAAATAATCTACCAGTATGTCCAGCACTTAAAATTTAATCAGTTCAGTAACACTGTAATAATTGTAATATTATGATTTTACATGCCAGCAAACTCAGATGCACAGATGTCACAAATGGAGCAGTCAAAAATTGCCATGGATGTTGTTTGAGAGTAAATATACGAACATAATCATGAATGAATTCAAACAGAAGAATTATCATCCAGTTTAATGAAAATGTTCAAGGTCTTCCAAAGCTTTGATGAAATACAGACTAGAAGGCATCTATCAAAGTCACAGATTCACTACGAGCTTCATGGTGTTTGAATTACAATTCAACCATATTTTATTTAACATCTATAAATTGTTTTTATTATGTTAATTGGTTTATAATTTCACAATACAGAGACTAGTAATTTGATGAAATAGCTTAAGCTTTAGTCAGTGCTAAACAGCCTCAATTTTCTTGAAAAACATAGACTGACAGAGAATAATCCATTGCTTCCCTCCATATTTAATAATCTCCCAAGTGCAAATTAAACAAACATCGAAATATTGGAATGATCTAAATATTGGAATATCTAAACGATCCCAAGAATCTGGTCTTTCTTTTATTTGAATTGAATTTGTAGTGCAAAGAAGTCACTTACCTCTGGTAACAAAGTGGGGAAAAACTAAAATTAAAATTCTTTACTCATTTCTCTCAGTCTGAGATATTATGGATATTACACAGGACACGGGGAGATTTTGGACAACTACACATAAAGTTGACATGGTAAGTCTTGAAATTATTCTCAAACTCTATCCTAATGCATGACAAACCCCATATTTCATCAACAAAGAAAAAATAATATCTGGAACAACCTAGGGAATATTAAGAGTATGATAACCATATATGAAAACTTTGGTGATGAGTTTCATGTTTGAAAATCAAAAGGTTTTAAACAAAACTACTAGTGAAATGGAGACAATTACCAAAATAAATATAATCTCCTTCAGTCATGTTGTTTTTCAGCATGAGAAGGTGCTTGGAGGAGTTGAAATGAAAATGGAAGCCACAGGCCTGCAATATGTGTTGCTGTACTGGGGCTGTACTGGCCTGATAGGCAAAAGAGGCAAAAGAGGTTTAAAGAATCCTACCACAGGGAAGTTTAGCTTTTTTAATTTGGGAACTCAAGTACCCTGTTGCCAACTGTGATATCTGTTTTGGGGGTTTTTGGTTTTTGGGTTTTTTTTGGTTTTTTGGGGTTGTTTTTTTTAAGTTTTTGCTTTGCTTTTTGTTTGTTTTCCCAGCTGTAACAACCTAGTGAATTCAAGAAGAATTTTAAAGAGTTCCACTGAGCAGCTTTTGAAATTATTTGGGTGATTGAAGACTGAATTTAAAGGCTTTATGCAGTTCCATAAAAACACTAATGTGTGTGCGTGTGTGTGTGTATGTGTGTATGTGTGTCTACACAGACAACGAAATGGCATAAAGGA
>VWZD01001041.1:31279-71279 GCA_013396695.1 Sakesphorus luctuosus | reverse complement strand
ATTGTCCAGAATACAAATGTAGCTAGAAGCAGTGACAGATACGAATTTAATCAATACACTACTGGATAAAACCCTCTCTCAAACTTAAAAATATGGAGAGAAATTCTGATGGTGTAACATTTTCTTTTTTTTTTTTTTATTTATTTCAGAACTAGGACCTGAAAAAAATCTGAATAAAGGCTACAATGCACTCCAGTAGTGGTGGAGAAATTCCAGAGAGCTAGAACAAGGAAGGAAGGGACATGGAGAACAAGTGAGGAATGGCTGAAGACAGCAGTACCATTTGCTATTTGCAAACAACAATCCCATACTTGTTTGTAAAGCAAAAAAGGAAAGAAATTGGAGACATATGTAGGACACAGGTAGCCCATCTACATTTAGACTGTAAGGCCATTCAGGAATGACTTGAGGCTTCAACGCCCAACCAAACCACCCATATATGACAAAATAGTTGTTGGCCTAGTATTTCCTGAGATATTACTGCCACAGCCCAGTAATCAGTAGTCAAAATAGCCAATAGTCAACATGAGATTTCCACAGCAGGATAAAAGACAGAAGGCATTATGCTGAATTGGAAATGAACTCACATACTGTAAGGTCAGAAGGCAAACAGAGTAGATGGCTTGGGTATATTATCATTGCCTCCATTACAGATGAATAGAGCTATCAATCCTGCTTTTTCTGTGGAAATTGAAGAACTTCAAAAGGATGATGTTTTCACATGGTGCAGTAAGGTGCAGGATGTCCTGTAAGGTGAGAATAGGAAGATATGAGAAAATGAAGAAGATAGAGGTAAGACTTAGAAGGCGATTGCTCAAGAGTCAAGATAAATAATACAGATGCCCAAAAATGACTGTAGAGGAAAAATTCAGTGGAAATTACTGATTTAAAAGAACTGTGGGCCTGACTCATCACATTAATATATCCACATCACAAGTCAATTGATTCAGTGAGTTTTATTGTCACACAACTGAAGAAATGAAAACAGCAAACCAGGTTAAAATATTCTCTTTTCACATTTTTTCTATTGTGGAAAAGGTGGCAATGCTACTGAGGAAACAGGAACAAGACCAAAAGAAGTGGTGAATAAATTCAGAGTGACTGAGCAGATTGGATGATTGAAGAACCTGGTAATGGTATGTGGAACATTTCTATTGTCAGTCGCTGATGCAAACCTGGATCAGGTTGAGAATGACAAAAACTGGTGCCCATATGAGAAATGAGTCAGTGCTTTTGGTATTCATGTTAGCGAAAATGCCATGATGATTGACAATAATTGGAACTCTTGTTAACATTATCAGCAGAGAGGGAAACCATGGTCTAAACAGACATAAAGGTTGATTGCTCCTCTCCTCTGAAGGCAGAAAAAGCTCTGTTAAATAATATACAAGGCAGAAACTGGCAATTGGGTCTTTGCTCACCATATAAAGAGGTTTTCTGTTTTAAGTGGGATTTATCCTCTGTCATTATGTGGACTTATATTAATTATAATTTATGGGTGCAAATTAAAATTAGAATGCTTCAAAAGTACATCAAGTATCATGAAGCATTTACTCTGAGAGAAATAACAAAGAAGAGAAAACATTCGATTTTCGTCTTAGATACGTCCTAAAGAGCTGAAGAAAGTAAACTTCATGTCCTTGAAACCCTTACCTTTAAAACTCTAATTTTTAAAATTCTGACTTTGAAAAACTGTTGTTCTAGATGTTTGGAAAGTATTGGAATTTTTCTCTTGATGAACATATTGCGAGTAATTACTGCCGAATTTGAGTAACTTCTAAAAAATTTCTCTTTTCCTGTTTCATGCTGTAAGGCCATCAGACGAAAAATTACTCAATATACAAGGAAAACAGTAAATCAAACTTTAAATGAAACATGTACCACTGAAGATCTGATAGATGCAGAAAATATATTGGAAACTTGACTGTCACTGACACTTGACCCCTTTCTTCTACCCTGACAGTGAAGAAGCTCAGACATTTCAATTTCTTACCATATGATCTTTCTCAGCTCTTGTAGTCAGGAATATTGGTGTTAACAACAGCATTCCAAACATTTGAGAGGAAAACATTCCTTTTTGTATTAGATAGGAACTCTTTTAAATTCCAACGCAGGTCTTAAACTGGAGCTGAGTTTCAATTTTAGTCCTATTTATCTATCAAACACATTGGCACATTTTTATTTTAAGAACAACTTGATTTTCACTAGCATTTTGTATCAAAAAGCCAGCATTTCTTTCTTCTATAAAATATGCTCTGATGGCCTAAGTTATGACTCTGTCTGCTGTTTGAGCTTGTCTGAAATTGTGCTTCGTCCATGGCCAAGTGTCTCTTCAATCCTGCGTTGTGCTGTCACAGCAGGAACAGAGACTGGGTGTACAAGGTTTAGGGGATTTTGCTGCTGACAGCAATCTCAGTGGGATCAGGCCACTTCCTTCCACCTCACAGCTATATTCACAAGTACCACTGCCCCTTCTCAGCCATGGCAGCATTTTACAGTTACTTTATGACTTCACACACTAGTCAAAGAGGTAAAAAGTTGTGACTCCCATGCCACACCAGTCTTCTTCAACCTGTTCTTACTACGAGGTAAAAATGCTATGTAATAAAAAGGTCTTTTGGATGGAAAAAATTAAAATGAGATGTATTAAAAGGAAAGGGAGAAACATAAGGATTTGAAGTGCCACTGCAGTGACGCACAGACCAGAGCCTGATTTCTGTTACAGTAGTACAAAATAGGAGAAATCCATACAAGTCAGAGGATACATTGTGGAACTCTAAGAATCAACACAACAAAGACCAAAGTCAGTCTTACTACACAGAGGTTTACAGGAGTAATTAAAAAAATATAAACTGAAACACGATTCAAGAATAATAATAATAAAAAAGAGATATCAAATGCTACCCAAAGGAGAAAAAAAAATAAAAAGAGGTCATAAATTTGCAGTAAAATATAGTCTTACTTTTAGAATAAAAGTATCATAAAGATGTAAGGAGGCAAAGCTAAGGGCATCCAAAATGATACAAAGGCTCAAGGGTCTTATATATTCAGAAAGGTTAGAAAAAAGTAGGTCTGTATTGTTTAGAGAAGAGGATCTTATGAGAGACTTCAATGAGATACATGAAACTCTAAAGGGACCAAAGAGGAGAGATACAGCAATGCTATTAGAGCTAGTGTCAAATGCAAGCTCAAGGAGACACAAAATTATGCCAGTAAATAGCCTGACAATGAAACTCAAAAGGTAGAAATATCTTATAACAAGCAACATACTGAAGATTGCTATTACTACAAATTGTTTAAATACTTTAAAACCAAAAAACTTTGGAAAGTGATGTTAGATGAAATATGTATTTCTGAAAACAGCAAGATTCAAATCACAGTTTGAGTCATGGTGTTACTTTAGCTTCATAGGAAGACATAATGCAGAATTGAGTTTTTACCTCTCAGTTAGATGAGAAATTAACAGTGGATAGTAGAACGTCTTTTCAACTCAGACTCTTAATACCCCACAACATCATTTCACCCCCAGCATGCTCCATCAAGTAATCAAGTCCAAATGCAGCAACCCAATGAAACATCAGACTAGGAGAATTAATTGCAATGTCAAACCCTGGCTGGCCCTTCAGATTCTTCCCTGTTTTAAATTGTCACTTCATTACTCATCTGGATGCTACCTCACAGCTTATCTACCCAGCACCTTCCCACTCTGGCATTAGCTGGGTCATGGGACATTCAGTAGGCACTTTTCTCCTCCCCACCTCTTTCTCTCCAAAAGGGCAACAGGCTGTGGTTGCACAGCAGCACGTGTCACCAGCACCTTCCTCCTAAGATGTGCAATATGACACTGGTGCTCCTGGCAGAGGAATTAATAGCTGTGAGCAACTGTCATGTGAATCCATTAGGAACAGGAGCAGGAAGAACAGGAAAACCACGTAATGAGCATCAAACCCTCCAAAACCTGTTGGGCAAAAATTTAGCTAAAATGAACATAAGGATGAGGGAAACATCGGTACTTGAAGGGTAAAAATCCTCACAGGGTCTCACATGATCCCCAAATGAAGCTATTTTGGGCATAAAATCACTCTTAAAACTATCTGCAGTGAAACCACCAGGAAAAAAATGTATAAAATCAACAGTTTAATCCAAAGCAGACTAATAATATTTCAATCAAGTGGCATCACCAGAGGTTAGAGTGAAATTGGTTGGAGACTGATTTCTGCAGAAATCGTTGTACTACCTGAGTTTCTTCCAGCTTCAGAGTACTGACTTTCTACAGAACAACAGATAAACATCACCTTAGAGCAATGTTTTTATGGAAATTAATGTTAAGTTTTATAATACTATAAATATGTCTCTAAATACATGGTTATCCATAGCTAAAACTATTTTAACATTTTACCCCCCAAAATAATATTTCTGACAATAAAACTAATTCTCATGATCCACCTGCCTATGTTAAATGCACTTTATCGCCAAGAAAACTATTTAATTTGGTAGCCAGAAGTTTTAACTTTTGCACAGATAAGTGATGAGAAAAGGTAGCATATTTACAGAGGTGAATCTGGCATCCATTCAGTACCAGCTATCCAACAGAAAGGCAGTATCTCAAGATACAGTGCAAGAGAATATTTTACATCCAATTAGGCAAGGAAGCCAAGCTGAATGAGTTAAAATTTGCCACCGATCCCAAGTAAGTGATTTTCTTAACCCCTTAAGCGTTCAAACAGCACTGGGAAGAAAAAGCAATTATGCATTGAAGAGGAGAAGAGAAAATATGTCCCAAATTGGTTTGCTCACAACAAGGTACAGATTCCTCCATGGTCTGCAGGGAGCAGCTGAGCTCCCCAACTTGCTTTTTGACCACACCTGAAATAAAATCTAAAGGATATTTTGGGGCATAGGAAAACACAACAGCTCAGATAATGTTCCAGGCAGTATATTCATTACAGGCTCATCAGAGTGGATGCCTGCAATAGGAAGATTAAATACCCATTTACCAGCATCAGAGGAGAGTTTGGTTTTATAATGTATTGTCCCCTATTCCCCGTGAGGCTGCTTTGTTTGATAAAATGCTGAGTGTGGTGTAAAAATATCCCTCTCTCTGTAATTTGCACTCCTCTCCATTTAAAGCTATTCTTGCTGCAAACGAGAATTGAAAGCTGCTAAAATTAAGTGGTGTCAGTTCTCAATGACACTTTAATGATAGAGCGCTCAGCAAATGAGATGAGAATGAATTCCAGCTTCTCTGCTAAAGATAGTAACCAGCACTAAACAGTATAATGCTCCAACTGGGCTACACTTCACCTGCTTCATTCATATTTAGTAGAACTGAAATAGGGAAACTATAATTAAAATGCTCATAAAATGAAAAAAAAAAAAGATAATTTCTAATAGAGATGGCAGGAAATAACTGAAGCTTGTGAAGTCAAAACACAGCCATTCTTTGTCACATCTGTACCACCCCAGAGGCCACCACTGGCTGATCACACGGTAGGTGTGGAGCTATGGCATGTGTCCCTCAAGGCATAAACTCCCACTCCCAGCAAGTCTGGTAAAACACTACTTATCTAACCCAGGCATAAGAAAAATGAAGGTTAGGAAATACTGCAAAGTTTTGGGCTAAATGACACTAATGCCTCTGAAAAAGCATTCAAAGAAATAAAAACCCAACATGAAAACACTTTATATCTCTCAGTATTATTATAATTAGACCTTCAAGGACATCCACCCAATCTCCCACACAGCTCATCACCACTGCTAAGGTGTGGCTTTGCTACTGCTAACAAATGACAACTTCAAAGTATGTCAAGTGGGTACTGTCATCTCTGTGACCCCCTTGTGCCACTTTTGTGTTGCAAAGGTGTTTTATGATGGGACAATTATTCTCTGAAAAGAAAAATTATTTTACTCAGGGCTTCTGGGCAGGGCACAGCGATGGGAGGTTCTGGTGTAGAGGGAAAGACGAACACAAGAAGCTGGACACGAAGATCCTGGTGCTGCTTGAAATTCATACGGTGCTTGGGCAGAGCCACCACTGCCTTTCCTTCTGCCTCAATATCATGAGCTCACAGTTTGCATTTACAGTGTACTTCTTTCTACAAACTGTTGTGGAAGAGAAGTAGACTGTTGCCAGCCCTTGACAAAAATAGAGTTATTTTTGTATAATGTCATGTCATTCAGTTGAATAACCAAGCCTGTCAAGCATGTGAATGGAAGATAAATATTATGGCATGCAAAGTATAAAAAGCATTCATTATGGAGAGAGAAGTATTTATTACTATAGGAAATTTTCAGTGGACTTACAATTATGAAAGCTTTCTTGTAATAAGGTGATTTAAGGTTTCAAAATTCACTACAAGTACTAAAATGGAGATGAGGTCATTTGAGATGACTGACAATAAAATCTTTATACTTCATAGTAATATTAGGTTTTCTTTACAAATAAAATATATTTGATGGATCCGTGAACCTCCAAACGCTGTATAAAGTTTTAAAATAAGTTGCTGGCACTATTTACCCATACTTACCTTGATGAAACCAGACTATAAATGTACCCTGAGTCTATATCTACAAATTCTTCTTCAATGTCTTGTAACAAATCTTCTTCCAATGTCTTCCATTCTCAAACTGAATGGAATTCGTCATTTCTCAATTTCATATGGCAAAAATAAATAAATAAATAAATAAATAAAATAAAAAGCTTTTTCATTTGCATAACAGAATATATCCAAAGCTATGGAAATGCCCAGGAGTTGTAAACCTGATGGCCTAATGGGCTGAGGGCAGGTGAAACGGCCATGTGTGAATGAGATTAGTAATTCCACACATATCTCTGTATTTCTTCCCACACAATGTTCCTGTCCTGGCTATACAAGTACTGACTTGACAGCAACTGTCAAGAGGTTCTTAAAATGAGCTATCTTGACTATCGTAGCCACTGTTTGCAGATCAGACAGTGTTGTATATATGGGGTTTACACAATACATTTGTGTGTTTTCTGTTACGCACACAGCTCAAAACATACATATTCTTTCTGCAAAGACTGTGTGACTATTGTCATTTCAGTTTTCATTCAGCCATAGACAATTCACAGTCTTCCCTTCCTAGCTCAGCTCTCTTTCAGGAAAGCAGGTTTTTATCACATAACCAAAGGAAACAGGAGAAAGTTTCAACTGTTACATGACAGTCACTTTTCTGTGTCTTACTCTGGCAAAATTAAGATAGGGTCAACCAAAGTGACCAAAAGCTTCAATTACCACTTCTGCTTTTATTTTACTAGGAAAAAGAAAAAATAATTAGTACTCTACAGATCACGATTTCACATCCAGTTCTGCTCTTCAAGGTTCAGACTGATATATGAACACAAAATGTGGGATGATAGCTCCAGATTAGCAAGCACCTCAGCTAAACTGATACTGAAGTTTTATGAAGATAAATGCAGGCACATCAAGATGTGGTGTAGAGAAAATTTGTTCCTGCTGTTTGTAGTTTCAAGGAGGCAGAAAAGGGACCAAGTGTATCCTGACACCTGTGATTTAAGCCTGTTTGGCTTATTTCAGCCCCAGGTTGGTCCCCTCTGTTGTGTCCAAGTGTGGAAATGTCTCTTCACCTACCAGGATATGTGAAGGAAGGCACCAGCTTGCTGGCACCTGAGTAAGGGAAGTTGGTATGGGCTGATTGAAAAGTAACATGATTGTTTTCCCTCCTTTGAGCATCCCAGCATGGGTATGGGATACAGAAGGGAAATGTGATCTTCAGTCTACTTACCCTCTGAAATTTTTTTTGTGCAAGGGGAACTGTGCATAATGGTGGAAAATGGGTGCATCCCGGAGCACACATCTTCCTTGCACATAGAACATGCTTCTTTTGACTCCCAGCCAGGCCAACATCCCTTAGGTTTCTGTCAAGTATATTGGAATAAACTGAGCCAGAGTCACTTAAATTATCCCATGAGATATTGAGCATCACTTGCAAGATGATCCCCTATGAGTCTGAAGAACCTTAGAAAGGTATTAGGCAAAACAAAACCAAAAACCAAACAACAACAAAAAAGCAACAACAATGCAAATCAAAACAAACAAACCAAAACAAAACAAAGGTGAGAAAAGGGAAAAGAAAAGGAAAAAGCCCTCTCTCTATCAAAGCAGTTTCACAGAGCTTTGTAAAAGCAAGACAAAATAAATATTGAGTGAGAAGGAAAAAAGCCAGTATTGCATCAAATACTTGCCCCAGGTCCTACAGCAGCAAAAATGAGGTGACATGCAGCCATACATGAGTGGACAACATGTCAGCTGCACAGAGGGTCTCTTCATCGTCACACATGTCCCCTAACTGGCAGTTTACCCCTTCAGACACAATGTTAAGAGACACAGGAAGAATGTTCTCTTTTTGAAAAGTGTCACATAAAGTAGCTTACCAGCCTGGTTGGCAGAAAATCATATTTTCTGATATCTGATGTCACATTTTATTAGATTTAGGATACTATTATCCTACTTACTTAGGGGTTTAAAAGTATCCTTTTTATAGCTAATGCCACAGGTAGAATGTTAAACTATAGACATTTTGCAATAAAGGACTAGACTGTTCCTTATACACATCTGGTATTTTTTGCCCCAAACAATGCAATAGATGTTCAGTATTTTTTGTCCTTTTTTTTTTTTATCCTTGCACATTTGTCCTCAGTTCATCCACTCAAGTATGAGTGCATCTGGTTATAGAGTCTGCAGAACTCTGGAACTATAATTTGTTACTCTTCTAATATACTTTAATGAGCTATGATTACTTAACATGCATAAAATGGTTTAATCCTAACTCCAGAGCTCGGAGAGCAGTTGTCCTTTCCATTCAAATAATGGCATTTGCCATAGTGCTTGGCAGCAGTTTTCACCTGCTAGTAAATAAAATTCACAGTATACATGTTTCAATACTTGGGATTATATCAGTTCTGAATTGTCTGTCTGCATTTATATAGAAAAAAGTTATCTTGATTTCAGTTATTGGTGGACTTTCAAATAAAATATTTTATTGAATCAAAGTTTCTTTTAAAACTTCAATCAAAATTTTGATTATTTGTAATTGAGTTTGTTTTAATTGACAACAGCTTGAAGTTTCAGACATTCTAATCAAAACAATATTGTTTTCTGACTACAGTCATGCTCTTATTTGAACAGTAAATTCTGTGTGTATTTAAGGGCAGAATTTGACTCATACCATCAAGTACATTGATGATTACCAACAAAAGATAATTACTTCTGTCCCATTCTGAAGAAAATATTTATTCCCTTGGGTGACAATTGACTTATTTTCATACATGAAAATTAGCCTTCCTACAATTAAAATATAAATGTACCTTTTCTTTATCAATTTTAAAACATTTAGCCATTAAACCATAGGTTTTATCCCTATTCAGTCTCTACGTCTTTAGTTACTTATTGGTGCTATAATTCAGTGTTACTGACGGGCATCCAGCTAAACAGCAGGTTCTTGGAGAATGGGACAAAGAAAGTAGAAAAATCCTCAAAAATATGTGGCACTCTTGACTTGTTCATGCAGTCCTGCTTCAGTCATAACTGTTGTGAGAAGGGGGAGACAGAAAAGGAGAATGCTGATCAAATACTGATATTTACTAATACTCAATAGCATGAGTTTGGCAGGGGTTTTTCAGAGTTATTTACATAACAGAGGGAAACACTGTGGAAATTTAGAAATAGGATTCAACCACTGATAAAGGAGAAATGCATTTTATGGTGCATGTTATTTACTGCTGCAGGCTTTAAAATAAAATATCCAGAAGACAGTGTTATGCTTTTAGCAAGGAAAAAGGATCAGATACCAGTATCACTCTGTCTTCAGTATTTTACAGAATTTTCTCCCAACAGAGCTGCAAAAGTTCTCCTTACATAGATTGGAAACATTTAAGTCAAGAATTTTACATGGAAAATAATAGGCCTTCAAACAAAATGTAGTTATGACTTTAAGGACTCTGCGTCTGAGTAGAAATGTCCTTTTCACTACCAAACTAAAGCAACAAGCTTGTGTGCTCTGGGAGCCGCTGCCTTGGATCAGCTTTAGTCTAATGACTCACATGCACCATTGAGAATTAAAGATCTCAAGGCACATTTTGCAGGAGGTTGGACACTACTTTCAATTCCCTTTGCAGAGCAAAAAATATTTCCCTTTTTTTGTTGAGCAAGTATCTGAAAGAAACCTGGTAGTTGACATCAAGTTACTTCCTAAAAGAACATATTTTTATGAGAAATTTACAAATAGATACTTTTTATGCAATTTCATAGAATTATAGAATCATAGAATCGATTGGGGTGGAAAAGACCTCCGAGATCATCAAGTCCAACCCTTGGTCCAACTCCAGTCCATTTACCAGATCATGGCACTCAGTGCCACGTCCAATCCTTTAGAATAAAAGACACATTTGAACAAGATCAGCTCAAAGCATCCTAAATAAACCCCCCTCCGGGGGGTTTTGATAACCCATAAAATCACTCTGTGGTTTATCAGAAGAGAGTAAGGATTCAAAAACTTTATTTTAACTTTTCCTACTCTTTTTCAAAATTTATCATTCCTTGGGGTAAATGAGTTAAGAGACTATCTTGTCACCTGTACTGACAATATGTTCTTTTTCTATGAAGAGTAACATGTCAAAGCAATACATCAACTGCTCTACTTATGCTTCTCAGTCATCATTACAAATATATTTTCAATTAAAAAAAATTATGATATTTTCATCCATCTAAACACAGTCAGAGCCTCTATTTCCCGTTTTTTAAAAAATCTCTGTATTTTATGGGTTTTTACCTTTACTGAGAGTAATTTCCACATTTTCATAAATTATTTCTCCAAATCACTCTATCCTTTGTATATATTAAAGAAGAAGTTAACTAGTTTCATATTTAGATCTACAACTGACCTTTAGGATTGGTTTCCTTAGTGTATGTTTTAGTAGGCATAATTTTGATGAAATATGAATTAATTTGGCAGTGGTCTTCCCTACATACCCCAGATTATTTTAAGAAGATGAATGTAACCTTCAGCTGCGCACTGTAGAGGTTTTGTTCCAGAGCCTTTCACTGTGATTTGAGATTGAAAGCTTACCAATATTTGAAGAATGCCATTGAGCACTAGGCTGTATTTGTTTGTCTCTCGAACTCATTCAATTAAGAAAATAATCCATTATGGAAAATCTTGATTAAAAGTTGGCTTATTCTCCCATTTGATTAAAATTCAGCATTACACTGAATCAATTGTTCAGCTCTTCTGTGAAACCTGCATCAGCTGCAGGCAGAAGACAAATTGCTCTGTTGCTCTTGCATCTTACTCACCTTTTCTGTCCTCTGATTATAAAATCTACTGGAGAAAAATAAACATGCTCTAATATAGTGTTATAACTTGGTCCTTGAGCCTGTTCCATGGCAAACTGAGGCATACTGTGACAGCCCAAGGGAACTTTGGAGCGGGAGGATTTTCTTGGCCATAGGCTTTAGCTTCACAGTCCCTACCATGTCTGGGGATGGAGACTATGGCATAGCTTATTGCTGCCATAAACTTCATGGGTTTCTTAGCTTTTTGGGCCCTGAATAAAATCTTCAGGATTTAATTCTTTGCATATTTCCACAATGACATTAGCAAACAAGGCTAATCTTGCCTGCCAACAAAATGTTTTTCTAACTCCATACTAAATCCCTAATTAAAATCGCCATGTAAGAAACTCTGCAACAAACAAAGCCGTAGAGGTTGGGCTGGAACCTGACAGCTGTGTGGCCGGAGAGGACAGGTTCTTTATCCCAAAACTTACCTCAAAGTCATGTCTCTCCTCCTTGTCTGTGTTCAGCTCTGGAAGAGCTAACTCTGCAGCCACTCAGACTGTTGTACGATTTCAGTGGGTGAAGTCCTGGTCTTGGTCAAATCAGAACCAAAACTCCCAATGATTTCAAAAAAGTCAGGCTATGGCTTCAAATGTGGCAATAAAAAAAATCAGTAATGAAATACTAGTAAGTTTACTTTCCAGTGTGTTTTCATTTTCACTTTACTTGTCCTTTGGCAAATGTGACAGTTTGCAGCAGGTACAAAATCTTTACTCAGGAAGATTCTCAGATATAAACAAGTGGTGCAAACCATACTACCATGGTCCTCAATCAAAACTTCATGGAGAAGTTTTTCCAATTTATTCTTCCTCTGCCACCGGTTCTTTTTGCTATTACTGTAAATAAACTTTCTGCCAATTTTCCCTGGTTTCCACATAGGATTGCTTTTGTTAAATGTAGTTGAACTCTAATATTGAACCAACTAACTTCCAACATTAAAACTGCATCCCCAGGATGGATTTTTTTTTTTTATTTTTCTGGTTCTTTCATATCTCAATGGCTTTTTTGGCTCCTTTATGGGTTTTCCCTGAGGTTGAGTCATTATTTATTGAGAAATGTGCCTAGTGGAATAAAGTAAACAATAAATAACGTGGAGAAGTACGGACAGCACACACAGATCAGTATGATCAAGAGAATGCCCACTGCACAGGGTTTATATAGGGTTAAAGCTACACTCTGTTGGCTAAATTGAACCTCATGCCACCTAACTGCAAACTCTAATAGGTTATAATCCATGTCCCACAAGTCCAATGTTTTGATGAACTCATCCTGACTGTTTTCAAGAATATCTCCTATATTATGTGAGAAACCTGAGGAGTTCTCATGAGAAACCTCCAGGGAGTTGCCAAGTCCTCCCAGGGAGTGATCTCTCCTCCAATGGTCCACAGCAGCTGCAGCCTTGTTTATTCTTAGCTGCTTTCAGTCTCACAGGGTCTTATAGACATCTGAATTGCTCACCTGTGATTTTTCTGTACCTACAGTGGAAGATTAAAAATGTAAAATAAGAACCTTTACTTTCAGTAAGTTACCAGAAAACCAGAATGTTAGCTATCAAAACAGTGGTTTATCTTGTTATTTGATGAGGACACAAGAGAGAATAATTGGCATAAGCACTAAAAAAGATCTTTAGCTTCTTCAAAGTTTTAATGGTTAGTGTCTTCACTGGCAAATAGATTTTAAAATGTGACTAGAAAAAGCCCAAAACAATGCAAGAAAAAATAGCTTTAGGACATAGTACATATTGGGCATGGATTTATTGAATTTAATGTTTCTTCCACTTACCATTATTAACTGGAATCAAATATTTGCAAACTTTAGGGAAACCCTATTTTACCACCTGAGAGTCTGAGAGGTGAAATTAATGTGCATAAATAACGTGGGCAGGTGAAGCTAAGCCTGCTAGAAATAGGATAGTCACTAAAATAACTCTGAGGTCAGTATTTGTGATGAAAACAGACAAGATTTATGGCAAAGTAGTTCAATCAAATAATCTGAAGCGAGTCAGAAAATATTTCATTGTAATGCAGCGGTATAGAATGTATAGACATTGTGCAATTAAATGAGATGCAAAAGCAAGCCATAGATTGTTGCTGAAGAGAAAAGAATAAAAGAAAAAGCGAAAGAAAATGTCAGCTGCAGAAGATCTCATTTTGGAAACCTACAATATGTTGATTGATAGGACTAGCATTTTTCAAGCTCTGTCACAGCCGAAGTATAAAGCTGTCAGTGCATATGATAATGATGGATGCCCTAAAACATGCAAATAGCATGAAAAATCATTTCTCACATAATTTTGGAAGATGAGAGGAGTTGTGAACTGAGGGGAGAGGGGAGGGTAGGTCAAGCTTAACATTCAGCCAAGAGGAATAGGCGGCTGCCTTGCCACTGCTGGAGTTGTTAATTACTATGCAAGTGAAACAATGAATAATGCCGGCCTTCTGCAAAGTTTCCCACGGAAATTTTATTGTGGCCAGTGGAGGAAGAGAGGCAGAACTGTAGCTTTGGAGCTGAGCACAATAGTGAGCTCCCCTGGAACAAATCCATGCCAAAGGAAAGCTGCCCCAGGGGCTCCCGTGCTCTCAGGAATGTGTTGCTTTAAGAACGTCCTGTGTATTTCAGAGGTGACATTTACAGTATACCATCAGTATTGGGGGTGTTTCAGTTAATTAGCCATTTTTATTAACACTGAAGTACAGTAAAACCCAATGTAAGTGTTAAGAATGTAAATGAGCACTATCCTCAGACCGATCCAGCTCAAAGCAGTGAACTATCACACACTGCCCCCATATTTATGGTGCTTTTTATTTTCTAGACTGAGCAGAGGTTGCTCGTACTTCCAGCTGAGTTTCACCTCTTGTGCATATGCATGTGCTGCCATGTGCCAAAGCTCACAAAAAACAACAAAGCTGTCAGTGCAACTTTTACATTGCTGGATTTCGTTTCGTTAATTATACAATTTTGAGGGAAATCATATTCATAACTGACTCTGGTGAAAAAACAAATATACATTAAGGCTGGTTTTGAGGTTTGTTTCTTTCTTAAATAGTTATAATAATACATCTTGTAACATCTAAACTGAGGAAAACCCTCAAAATATAAAATAAAGCATTATTTATGAAAAGTGTCTCACTGGGGTTCCTTGAAATGGTAAAAACCACATTGCTTTATATTCAAAATGCCTTATTACTCAGTCCTTATTCTGTACTAAGTTTTGACTATGCCTTATTTTCATAGCTCTGCTTCACTCAGGACAGGTCTACACACTGGATCTTCTCTCTACTGGATCTTTTTGCTTACTTTATCCCACCAAAAATGTCAGGTTACTATAAACCCACCTGTGTGTTTTCAAATCTACTTCCACATTTCACTCTTGTTTTATAAATGTTTTTCTTCAATCTTAGGGTTAACATCTAATCAGTCTAGTCTGTTCCAAACAGAGACCATCTGATATCAAGTCTTTATACATCTCTATATCCTTCCAGTCATTGTGTCCATTTCAAATTTCACAATATGGGTATTGATAAAAATGTTTAAAAAAGGCTATCCTAAATTTTTCAGTAGATGGTTTATTTTCAGTCTTTTCTGCATCTCTGTTAGACTGCAAGCTCTTGGAGGCAAAGACCACCTCTATGCCTTGTGTGCATATTGCTGAACACACTGTCACACTCCACAAATTACAAATAATGAGCAATGGTGATGGACCTTATTTTCTACTGCTTTCCATCTTATTGCTATTTACCTTTGCACAAAACAAGTGTCAAAGAGGTGACATTAACAAGCCCTGTGGTTCCTCAGCAGCTCAGCATGTGTTAAGTTGAAGCCTCATTCTTAAAAGAGGACAATAAACTGAATAATTCAGAAAAATTTATCTAAACATTTTACTAATTTACAAATAGAATTTCTCATGAGACAATCCATTTCATACTTCATTTTGTTAAATATTGGTACAATTTCTGCATAATAAGGCTTTGGTCTTGCTGTTTCAAGCTGCTTTGTAGCAGGTAATTCATGAAAATAAGGCTTTAAATGAATCTTGTTCTGAATTTTTTCCCTTTTGGATTTCATCTTTGTTTCAGATGTGGAGCAATAGCTCATATTCATGTCCAGATATTGGAAAAGCTTTGTATTTGTTATTCAGAAAGACTATGCTCTTTTGGACTTGTTCAAGTTCATATTTAAAATGAATAATAACTCACTGTTGCCACTGATGTGTTCACATCTCTCTTTACTTGCTACTTCACTTCTACTGTTAAGATTAGGAGTGTCCAAAGGTAGGTGAGGTGAAAGAGAAATCTAACAGAAGTTCTGAAAATCAGTGTATATCTAAACTAATCATGAACCAAAAGTGTCATAATGGGCTCAGAACAGTTCAAATAATACCTGTGCAGGATAGATTAGGGAGACTTTTTCTCTTGCCACAATTAAAATACATATAACAAAAATGACTAGATATTCCCAACAGCCTTAACTGAGGCAAATCCACAGAAAGCAGATGCAATGACTGCCCAGCATCCAAATTACCAAGCCGAGTTTACAGAGCAGAGAAGAGAAACACTATGGCTGAATAAAAAAAAATCCCACTCATCTAAAACCTGGACGACAGCCAACTTTTCCCAATAATGGTAGGTGACAGGCCAGAGCTGATCCAATGTGCATTTTAATTGGTGGCAAACTCAAGTAACAAGCCATTGCTGTTCATCTGTCAAAGAAGAAAAAAAAACAAAACTAAACAAACATGTATCAGGGTGTTTATTTTGTTATTAGACTATGTACTACATAGATTGGTATGTAAGTTGTTAAAAGGTCTCTGGCATCTAACAGGAACAGAAAGGGGATTTTCCCCCACTAATTATCTAATACATAAATCTCCAAAAGAGAAAAAAATGGGACAAGGTAACTCTTCTGTGATCTGATGGGGTGAAGAATCTTACTTAACCCTGAATCTTACTTAAAGCAACCTAATAAAATGATCAGTGGCAGTCTGTGTACATAAAAGTTCACAGAGGAAAAATGGCAACTGTGTAATGATGCTTTTGCTTCACTTAAATACTGTGAAAATGTGAAGTAGCCCAAATGGGCTTTTCCGAGCAACAGCATGTCGCTGATTTGAGAAAGAGTCCTTCTTGTTTTAAACAGCTTTCTGAGACTTAAACTGTTTTCATTCAGGTCTTACTGTAAAGCATGAAAAGGGAGCAGTAAAACTCGTGACACCCTCCATTAGCATACATAGCACCTTATCTTTCTTGGGTTTGTTTGAATTTTTTTTAACCTCGATATTAACAAAACAAACCTGTTTGTTCAGTCTGAAGGGGCTATGAAGAAGATTACATTGTTTAAGGGCAGGCTTTTGAAACTAAAAGGACTGTAACCAATTTCTTATGACTGAGAGGTGGGTACAGTTTCGTGTGTTGCAGAGTATTCACGTGCTGCTCAGGAGAGCACAGATTGCATTCCATCAAAGGCAATTTTTCAGAGGTTGTCCCTCCTTTTGCTTTCCACGAAAATGAATCTATATCATTTACATGGAACACTTAACCTTCAGACTGTCCTTACTACAGCAACACTACTCCTATTGCAGATACATGTTTACTTAGACAAATCTAATTTACCCTTTGTTAATGTGTGCTGTCTTTACTTGCTATATTACATTAAAGTAGAAATAGAGTTACAAAAAAATTATCTTGCTTAAAATCATTCAGAAGCTTTCATCAAGGGAATAAATTTACCAATTTCCCTCTTAGTTTATAACCAGCCACTGTACTAACTTGACCTTTACCTAAACAGGGCTATAATTGCGGTTAAGATTATGTAATTTACAATAACAACAAAAAATTACTTTTGAGGAACTGCTACTGGCCATGAATGTCTCACAGCCATTAAATGCATCATTCATCTTGAGAAGAAAATTATTCTTATCCACGTCGACATTTTTAACATAAACTGTAGTACTCTCTGTTGGCACTTTTTTACGTACCCATTAATCTCAATAGTAAAGCATAAGTCTCACCCACCTATTCTCTGAAGTTTGGATGTCACTACTGTGTACAATAAAAATTGTATATTCATGAACTCCATTTGTTTTATGTCCTTCTCTCTGTCAAAGTCTCCCAAGCAGCATATGCTTTGCTCTGTGGAGAATAAAATCAAATTTGTCTGTCTTGTCATATTGTCATCAAAGTGATACTATCACAATTAGATTAACATTTTGTGAAGGAGCTGAAGGGAGGAAAAGGAAATGGGAACAAATTATAGAGAATCCCAGTTAACCCTTTCTCCAGCATAAAGCCCCCTCTCCATGGCACCTAGAGGTAAAGAAAACAACCAGGATCCAAAATAAGCAACACTGTCCAGCCATTGCCGCTGTCCTCAGGGTCAGCAAAGTTACTCATCAGCCCTGCAAGGTACATGTTCATCTAGAGGGCTGTCAGTACCAGTGAGAAGAACAGTTGTTGGGAGCAGAGCTCTCTCCAGGCTGTTTTAACAAACCTGTGACAAGCAAACACGCAGCCACTGAGGGCAAGCCCTGGTCTGGCCGGCTGCTGGGAGCATGCTGGGGCACCGCTCGGGCACAACACACCAAGCCATCGCGGGATGCTGCAGGGGCAACAGAGCACCATGGGCATGTCTGCTGGCTGCAAAACAACAGTGGGCAAGCAGAGCAAAAAGAGCAACATGTTCTTTTTTCATGTTTTTTTCAGTTCTACTTTGACTTCTGTTCAGTTTTTAAGTGGAAAAAAAAAAGGCAAATTGGTGTATTTGTCACATAATGGGAAGAAACCCAACCTGTTCTACAGACATGAGGCAAAAGGATCATGAAATTTACTCACACTGCACAGTTGCATTTCCACATCCACTTCCAGTGTACAGGCAATATCCATGCAATAAATTATGCTTGTGCAGGACAAAGAGATGTATCTGTACAACTTATCTTCCTGTTTACCACTGCATCATCTGCACATTGATCTCCTTCTCAGAGGATTAATTGTACCGTGAGTTGTTTCTGATACTTATTCTTCAAGACAGGCCTGTAGGTGAAATTACCCACCAAACTGAAAAATTCAACTGCTTGACACACGTCACAGCACACCTTCTCTATCTTAGAATTTCTGTGAAAGTAATCAGCTGTTCAGATTGGGACTATTTTTCAATACATTTTCTGCAAAGTCAAGTAGTATAATTAGCATAACTTGCATTGCACAATACTTAGGATAATTTAAAAAGTCACAATAATATAAAAAAGCAACTTTCATGTCTCCCTGCAAAAAATTACATTATTTCCCATTAACAGAAGTCAGCATTGCCTACGTCTCTGGAAAACAAATTCTATTCTCTCTTGTCAAACAGATTCTTTTTCCTAGCCTTGAACTGTTCTCATGTGCAAGGATTTAAGGACATCATCTCTTTTATGTAAGAGAAAATTGGAAAATCACCTAGAACTGAATCATACGTGCCATGAAGCTTGCACATATTACCCAAATAATATGAGAGCAAATTGAACATGCAGGATGAGAGAGCAAATATTTTTTGTCCTACATTTTTTAAATTGTTGATTGTTTGAAGAGGGGGGTCACAGGACAAAACACTGTGGACAGAGTGTTGGGAAAAAGAGGGGGAGTGCACACCAAAGGGATGGTAAAGTAATGAACAGCAGTGCAAACAGAAGAGGCTGTGGAGAAAGCACAGGCAGAACAACATACTGAGCAGAACAGTACTACATTCATACACAAAAAATGATAAGAAAAAGAGGAACAGGAGAAACTTCAACTTTGAGATTTTGCCAAGAATTAGCTTTTGGTAAACAAGGATATTCTAGCAGAGCACAGAAAGGAAAGCCAACTGAAAAAGATTCAGAAGAGTTGGAGTAACTTAAGGTAGTGGTGATAGACTGCCTGTCTTTAATTTGGAAGTAAAAAAAATGTGGGAAGGCAATCAGGAACGGTGGATGAATTTGAACATACCTCTTCCTTCATATATGCCACAGAAAGAAGATAAAGGACAGTGCCTGGCTTTGGAAAAATTAAGTGGAAGGCAAGATCTGGCAGAATAAGTGGAGTCTGTCCTGTGCAGAAATTGTCCCTTCTCAAGAGCTGACCATTTCAATGACAGAAAGGAAAGCAAAACTTTAAAGTCTTCTATGAGAACCTGCTCTATCATCTGGCTGTACAGCATTGTTCATCCCTGCCTGAATGTAGAAAGAAGCTTTTGCTGCCATTTCAGATACAAGTCTGTGGGCTGATCTCATGAGTGCCCTCAACTCTCACTGAAGTCAATAGGAGTTAAGGGCGTTGAACACTTTCCAGGGTCAGGCCATGTATCACTTAAAAATAACTCACCAACATTAAACATCATTAAAGAAACTAATGCTCATTAACTAGCAATAGACCACTGGGAAAGGATCAATAGTTGTCTCCGAAATCATCTTACCTATTACAGTATATGCATACTCTACTTAATGACAGTGAAGGATAGTGACACTGACTGATAGGTCACTGATAACAGTGAAAGGAAAAGAGTGCTTCTTAATTAATCAGAGCAGTATTAGCAAAGAATTCCACTTAACAGGGATACATTTGGAGGCCTAACCAGGTGATTAGGAGGAATGATGTACTGACCCTAGGTGAAACTGACCCTAGGTGGCGGCTTTAGAAGAAATGCAACGAACACCCTTTTCATTCTTCTGTTTTTCTTCAGAACACAGTGCTTTATTTTATCTCACACTTTTCATGGCATTGCTTTCCATTAATTGTATCTTAATAACTGGTGTAAATTTGCAATCAGTCTGGATAATTCTGAGCCTGACAATGGAAAGGGGTCTGCCATGTGGCACTAATGTGATGTTCTGTCTGAACAGAATGGCTTTTGTTCTGCAGCTCTTGCTCAAGGAAGCTGCAATAATATTTAACTGGAGCTGTGGTCTGCCCTTATGTGTCTTCGAGGCCATTATTTGGCAGAGTATAAACAATCTAGACTTGCACACCTTCTATGGTGTCTGAAAGGATTTCAGAAGTGGCCTCAGATTAGGAGCAGCGACTCCTTTTTCTGATCCAGATCTGAATTCCCTTTCCTACACGATCTGCATATGTGAAATCAGAGACCTTCATGTGCAGAACACTTTCTGCAGCCTTCAATAGACTATTTTATGGCCATTTTAAGTAAAAAAATAAAAGCAGCCCAATCTTATCTGCATTCCACTGGTACTTAATGACCCTCCCCATCTGACTGAGTTGTAATCCCTATAAACCTAAATCTCAAAGAATTTCAATGCCTTGCACATCTCTCCTCTTCTAATTTATGACAACTTGGTAATGTGCCATCTGGAGGTTTCACTACCATTGGGACACATGTTCAACCCTCAGTGGAAGCAAGTCAGGCCAAAAGGAGAAAGAAAAGAAAATGCAGGGGTAGGAGAAGATCTGGCTTCAAGGAACAAGAGTCATGAACTTGCAAAGATAAAAACTACATTTCAAAAAATTCAGTTTTAACTTGCATGATCGGCACATACACAGCCGATAACCCAAGGTCTCAACCTAAGGACATTAGCAGCATTACAGGGCAATCCTTACCCAAGGACAAAATGTTCTTGAGCAATTTCTGCAATGTGTTAGACACAAACCGGTTTTTCCTCAAAACTGAAGTCATGTCAGGCTTCTTGCTTCACCTCTTTTAATTTTCCCTGAACAAACATATTTATTGGGGTGGTTTCAAGTAAATTTCCAGTCCACATACTTTTTCTGCGAGTCGACAACAAAGGGCTTATTGGGGGAAGCTTTTAGACTGATTGGCTGATCTACATTCAGGCCATCAGAGGTCTGAGACCTATTTTATTCTGAAAAAAATATGCCTGGCTCTGATTTTATTCCTTTTTATTAAGCTACTTAAACAAAAATAGCATTGAAAACTGTGTGTCACTGAAGTCATAATTTCTAACCTATAAAAAGATCAATTCAGCTGTCAGGCTGGATCAAATCAACAAGTTAGACACAGTACTGAGAAGCATATTAGATCACAAAATAAATTAAATCCTCCTATTAATATTAAAATAATTGGTTCTAACACAATCCTAAACAGATTCCCTAATACATCCTAAAGAGGATATTAAGAAGGCAGCTGCTCATTTGTTATATGTACCAATTACAGACTATCTTAATGTTCAAGCAAAAGCCTCACCTAACATCTGATCCATGTCCCTGGCACCAGTTAAAAGGTTTCTCTTCAAACACTTGCTCTTCCTGTTCATGGTGAGCTAACCCTGGTCTCCAGACTCCATCCGCAAACACTTACAGAAGTGTAGATATTAACAGCACTATCAGAAGAGTCTCCTGTTGAACAGAAGGTATAGAGTAAAGTTTCAGGCTTCTCACTGAAGGCAGGACCCCTTTTCCGAAATACCATTTAATTTCACTGGGGAACTATGTCACTGAAGATCCTCCATGAATGCTTGACTGACTCTCACACTCACCCTTCACAAACAGCTAGAGCGCAAAAGTTCACAGTTCACAACAGGACTGAGACTTCTCCAGAAGGTTAGGAAAAAGTTATTTTGTGACAGCAGCAGAGTGAGTCTCCCAGGCACTGTCTTCTCCCTGGTCTCTTCCAGCACTGATACCATGCAAATTCTTAGCCCCGTGTGTCACTGTACAGTCAAAAAACTCAGTGATAGCATGGCTGGCCAGTCTCTACTTCTGTCAGTGCATGAGACCAGTGTGACACTGCTGGCCAGAGGACGAGTTTGGAATAGCAAGAACTGCATCTGCCTCCTTTCCTTCCCTGCTCCCCTCCTGTTTCCCTCTAGGTCAAGCCAAGGTAGTGACAGCTTCTGCACCTACGGGGAGCTCGGGAGAGGCACGACAGGGCAAGCAGAAGACTCTTGAAACTCCTCACTGGGCTGAGGGAGAGACTGTGAGGCTATAGGAGAAGAAATCTGGGGGTTTGGCCACAGCACTACATATAGCTGTGATTTCTTGTTCCATCAGCCTGGTACCCTGCATAGCTGCCTTCGCAGTCTGTGCTGAAAGCTGGATCTGTCTCAAAATGAGAAGTTCAGAAGCACTAGCAGGTTTCCCTGTACATAAAAGACAATTTTAGAAAAGGAAATTATTACATAAAAATTTAATTGAAAAATATATTCACAAAATTTGCAACTCTTCCTCTTTTCTGGGCTGTGGTAAGTTAAGACCCCGACAGGTCCCATGGACTTCTATTCTAGGTTCAGGAAGAGGCTGAAGACTGATGATATGACTTCTCATACATCCATATTGTAGACTCTGAATGAGCAGCCTTCCCTGAGATGTCTTCTGAACCAAGAAAATAACCTGCTTGTTCTTCTAACCTGTCCAATAATCATCCAGGTGAGACACAAATTGCACTATGTTCAGAATAGAATATGTTCACCTTGGAACAGTTTGTGAAAGCATTATTTTGGTGATTTATTTAAAAATAGTTGGTATTTTGAAGACTGTGGAGTCTGAAAATCTGACCTTGCCTCTGACAAACAATTACAAGATCATGGTGGGCCTTTTATTTATTTTCATGGAGTTTGGACAACGTTGCATCACCAATTCAAAAAACATATGCAAATAGATTACAAACAGTAGCTTCAAGACCCATGATAATTCTCTAAGCATGAAACTGTTGGGGAATCCTCCCCACTTTACTGCAAGTAGAGGTAATGTAGAGCAAAGACTATGAGATTCAGCAAGAAAGAGAAAAAAATAAAGGTTCAGCATGATTCAGTATTCAGTGTTCTGTTGGCAAACTGCTCAGCTAACACTGGTTTCCTGCCCTTTTCTTTAGATAGAGCACAGAATCAGCTGGAGCAAGATAAAGGCGTTGCTCTGGGAGTGAGGAGGATCCATGGCACCTGTTCCATGGGAACTGGAAAAACAACTTTTCTAGTGCCAGCTATTATCGGTAGTACTCTCCCCATTGCAGAAATGAGCCTAAGGAACCTGCCAAAATAAAACAAGCTACCTGAAAAAGAGGCAACATCACACTTTTACCTGCCTAGGATACCTTACGTCCCATGCCTGAGCTATTACAACCATCCTGGTGACTCTAAATCACAGCATTCAGGAACAGTCTGACACACTCCTCCTCGCTCTGTCAAGACTTAGCAAAAAAAAAATTAGTAAAACCCACTTTCATTTCTTTCTGCGGCTTCTTGATCTCAAGAAAAGCAGTTCAACACCTACAGAATACCTTCCCTAAGGAGATAAATGTACAAGCAAAGTTCAAGTATCCCATCATTGATTGCATGTGTTTCATACTAAGCTGTTCCACTATAATGCACTTTCTACAATAGCTGATAGATTTTTCCGGTCTTCCTCTGGGAGTCCTAAATGACTTTGCTAGAGGGTTGTAAAAGTTCTTTTTCCTTCACTGGCAAAACTCAATTCTTGAATGAAATGTTTGAAAATCTTTAGAGATACTTTATAATACATGTTGAGTCTCTTAAAAGTAGGAATATTGTGCAAACAGTAGAACACAGATGGCGGTACAAGTACACAATAAATTGTTCCAGCAGTTTGATTTTCTAACCCAAGTTGTGTAAACCCAAATCAAAATTCTCTGTGTACGCTCTTATCAACCACTGTGTTTATTCTGATGCAGAAGCCTTCATTCCAGCAAGCATCTCTGTCCAGAAAAGTATTGACTTTTGTGCTTAAACTTGAATGTACATCCCATTCAGTAGAATGTAAAGGACATTTAAGCACCTGTATGCCTAGAAAGACACTGACAGAGGGCATATATGAGTCAGAATTTTATTAATGTTCCCTGAAGGTTATATAAGATCAAATGAGTAGATTGGCTTGGCATTGTATTGCAATGACTTTGTACAATGTTTGGGAAAATGAAACCATTAATGATCTACCACCTGAATATTTTTTTCATTGACACTCTGGTTAATAAAATGTGAAATATTTTATTTCCCCAAATGAGGTCAGCATACATGTGGATAATTGCCTGAAACAATATAATTTTTGTTTAACTTGTTTAATTGTCTAGGTTCACTTGTTTGTTCAAAATCAATATTCAGAAAAAAAAGAAAAGGGGGGAAAAAAAGCTGTGATTGGATTCATAAGAAGCCCTTCCTTTGTGATTAACACTGCAGTTCCTGCTGGCAATCCTCTGGTGTTTGGACTCAACAAACATGTAACAAAAGGAGGCTGTTCCTGTACAGCGTTTTCAGTTTCAATAATGTGGAATTAAACAACAACCAACTTCTTTAACTACTTTCTCTCTGGGAATACAGAGCAGATTCATATTCCTTCCTTGTATTTGTATTTATCTGTGCATTCATCCCTTCTTTTGCCATATGTCTTAGAACTAGCTGAAAATTGAATGTTTTAATCCTATCTTGATAACTGTTTAGCATTGCTTATTTATGTGAAAAAACCCCATAAGTATTCTATATACAAAGCATAGGGGAATAGGAAGACTCCTGAAAATATTAAGATAAACTTCTCTATGAAGATACCAATAAAACTGGCATCTACCCACCGTTTGTTATCTTTTCCATTTTTGGTACTAAATCCAGATTTCTGGATTTCTTCAGCTAAAAGTAGAGCAGAGTTTGCATCTTAATGCTTTGGCATTTGATTGCTGAGCTCTCCACTTGGAACTCTCCACTTGAATTCTCAGCTGGAAGTGCGTGTAACATCTGTGTGCAGACTTGGCAGGAGGAGCCCGACACGCTGGGCAGTACATGAGTCCTCTTCACCATCTTGTAGGATTAGATCCATATTCCAAGATCTGACACAACTCAGAGCGCAGAGGTTGCCAGATCCACATTTATGCTCAAGTAAGTGTCTGTTTTTTCAGGAGTTGCCAAGAAAAGATCCCTGGCTTCTCTTTTTCAGCCAACCCCAAATTCATGCCAGTCATCCTAATGGGGTGAGAGCCCTCACTAGCATACATGTGTTTGAAGAGTTGTACTGATGTTAAAGTAGTTCCACCAATTGCTCTAGTCAAGGCTCTTGCCCATAAAGATTTAGAGTGCTGAAGCTCTATTTCACTTTAGCAGGGTTTTCAATCCCTCATTTTAGTAAAATAAGTGCCACTCAAAGGCTGGATCACATTCCAATTATTGTCACAACAGAGAATATAGTAAGGAAGTAGCGGACATTCTGCCATGTGGAACAATTACAGCATCTACAATCAAACAAGAAAGAAGAGAGAAAAGAAAGCAACTAAACACACTGTGCATCCATTCATTTTACAGTGTCATTTAGCATATGGTCACTCATGTGATCAAGACAGTAACTGGCATTTTTCCCAGTTAATTCACCTCTTTTCTCTTTGTCCTCTGTTGTAGCACCAGTCTTTCAACAAGATTTCAGGCTGCAGTCCCCTTAGAGAATGAATGGTCCTTATTAAGTGTCTGGAAAAAACCAACAATTTATTAGTGCATTGAAACTAATTATAGCACTACCTTAATCAAATAAAGGATCACAATAAAAAAAAAACTCTCACTTGAAATTGACTTTAACATTTCTTAGTTCCCTCTGTGTCTCTTTCTTAATATAAATTACCAATGGAAAGAAGTCCTATGGCTGTAACAGCTGTCTAAGTAACTTCTCAAAAAAAAGTTTTTATGTTTTTTCCTGAGGTTTGGTGGTTACAGTGATGTGAACTGACTAATGTTTTACAGAGCTTAGCTGTGAATCATTCACTGCAAATAAAAGGCAAGGCACGCAAATGTTCCCATGCATGTTCTTCTCAATTATATTTCTGAGGATGTCGACTCAATTTTGATATCTACTCAGCATTACATATTTGAAGTCTAGACAAGGAGAGTCTAGAGAATTGTATTACCCTGTCAGGTTGGGGGTATTTTTAACAGTATTTTTGAATTTAGATGTACCTTAAAAACACAGAGGGCTATTAGGCTCATTAAAAGCTGATGCAAATGTATTTAGCTTTAACTGATACCCATTGCATAAACAGAATTTTCAGAAGGCAGTTGCATTACACCGATAGGTAAAATGAGAAATCCAAACTGAAGTGCAGGCTGTTTTTGTGGAAAAGATCAAGAAAAATGAATAGTTCCCAAAGCCTGTACACCCGGTGGTTTAAGATCTTTGAAGAATAGGGAGAACGGTGGTGTTCAAATACCTATTTCCTTTTTCCCCCCGTTCCTTATGCTGTTTCGTTACTTGATAATAAATTAGTAAAGGTAGGAGACTTTGTTTACACACCTGAAGTCCAAGAGGATGGCAATTCCCAGAGCTACATTCTACCTGAAATGTTCAAGGACATGCAGCTGACACAGTGGGCCTCTGACTGTAAGACAGACAGCTCCAGGCACAAAGCTGCTGTATAAAACTGTCTACATCTACCTAAATTAGAACTGACAACCAGCCCTGGTTTTATAATGCTGAGTTCTCAACTTTTGGACACCAAAAACTACCCAGAAAAGGAAACAGAGTACATTAGGGGGTTGTGCATTTTTGTTTTTTGTTTTTGTTTGGTTTGTTTTGTTTGTGGTTTTGGTTGTTTGTTTTTTTTTTTTGCTTTTGGGCATTATTTTTTCTGTTTCTTCTCCACTCTGCTTTCTTTTTCCTACCGTCATTTTAAAATATAGCATTTGATACATCTCATTTTTTTACTCTACTTTCCTTGGGTAGAAAACCCCATTAAAGTTAAGCACTTAATTCTAAAAAATATACAACTGAAAATCGATATGATATCACATATGATACAGTGTTTTCCCTAAAATAGAGCTCGTTAAGGAGAGGAGTTAAATTTAATAGTAAACAACTGTATTAAATGGAAATAGAAATTTAGTAAGAAATTTCTGCATTAAATAGAATCAAGCAGGTAGAAGAGAGGATTGAAGGAGGGATTCCTGTAGCTGATTTGCAGACTTTGCTGAATTATCACTCCTAAAGAGCTGACGAAGACTTATGTTTCAAAAAAAGTCACTAATTTCAGGTGTCAGATTTCAACCTTCTCCAAAACCTGAATAGTTCTGAGGTTCTGACCAGTCATAAATCCCCATAAATTGGCTGTCCGGGGTGTCTGAAAATGAGGACTTATAGTCATTTTGATTAAATTTTCAAAACATAACACTTACTCTTAAGAAAAAAAATATTACATAATAATTCACTAAATATCTGTTTATTTAAAACTGTCATGAAATTTGATAGAAATAACACCATGGACTTAAGAACCTACAGTCAGTATGTTTGTGAACACAAATTCCACCTTTAGAACTTCTAAAAATTAAGAGTGTTACTAGCTTTCCTCAATAACTGAAAAATGATCTTACAGCTAATTTGGATTGGCTTTCTTTTATTATTAGTTTTTGACATTTTTGGGGGGACAGGCATTTCTTTTTATGCAAATATGTTCTTAATTAAGTTGTAATAAACAATAAAAGGAAGAACCTAACAAATACTGCTTACAGTTCCTCTCAGTCTTTGGTGGTAACAACTCTGTCACAGCTGTCTGGTTTTCAGGTCTGCATTGTTATGTCTTTGTTTTAAAAATGAGCGAAAATTCTGGATGAAGTCTTGCATTACTCTTTGTTCTGCAACATATTTTGTTAGTGAGCCCACAGTAGTATCTAAAATACTGTAAATCATCAGTTTTTAATCTGGCAGGAAGTAGATAGTGGCCCATTAAACTTTCGTAATTAAATTTCCCCTGCACTCCCCCATAGAACCATTATCTGAGTTTTCTAATTAACACAAGAGGAGGGAGTCAATTCAGAGTGATGGGATCTATAGCCATCCCCTTTCATTTTAATGGCCTTTAATAAACTTTTATTACTATTGATATTGATAATTATAATACACCCTTTCCTCTGCAATGTGATTCTAAGGGCCTTGTCAAAAATTGAAAAATTCTGCCTCAAAGTTGGAGCATAGCAAATGACTGTGTCCTCAAACAGCCAGAATCTGGAGCCAACAACATCAGTGGGGGAAAAAAAGACAAAGCGTAGGCAGGAACGGTGTGAATACATGGTCTCCAGCGGGTTATGCCTTGGTCCTGGTCTGCCACAGCCCTCTGCTCTTGTAGCAGAGCCTCCCCCAAACAGGCTGACACAAATGCTGAATCATGAGGTGGTTTCATGACAGATAAACACAAAGAATTATGCAGAGTTCATTTAACTTCTTTTACTGCCAGCCTTACAGAGGTCAGATACTAGAGAGGAGGATTAACTGTCGTGACATCTAGTCCTTCCTTAGATTTTTCATCACTGCCTTTTGCACTAACTAAACATTTTTACACGGAGCTTTTATTGGTATGTCAACACTTCTAACCTCACCGCAGCCTCAGTACAGCATGTCTCGTACCTCGATGATCCTCTTTCATGGAAGCAATTATGTTCCCATCAGCATTACAGTGGCATAGGCTTCATTGACTGAATGAGATGCAAGCCAGAGCAGAGGGAACTCTTTTCTGCACGACTCGTAAGGCAAAACACATTCTGCCTTCCAAAATGGGGAGTACATATGCCAATGAACCAAGACTGCATCTGTGTATACCTTCCTCCGTGCAACCAGCTGAGAGACCTCACGACATGAGGAAAAGTATGGACCTCTCCTTGCCATTTGCACTGAAAACATCACAAAGCAGTTCAGGCTAAGGGGTTTGGGTGCATGGACCTATTGGTGATGGTCTTCTCTAAAATCCATAGGCTGACTTTGAGTCTAAAACCATATGCATGGAAAGAATCCATTATGGGGACTTCAATTCATACCCCATACTGCTCTCAAGCACACACACAGCTTCAAACAGGTGAGCAGTCTACACAGCTACAGCTGTAAAATATGCAAGTACCCCTTACCCCTGCACTTCCTATGGGGATATCCAGTACAGACACAGGTCTGTGAATATTAGACAGTCCCAGCAATGGGTCTGACTCCCTGTCTTGGTTTAGAAGAAACTAAGATACTTATATGGACTAGGAAAAGAGGAGCTTCCCCCCAAAAATCACCACTGCTTTGAAATTTAGGAGTTTTAATCAGAAAAATTTATAAAAAAAGAGAGGATAACAGTTATTAACTACAAATATATATATAACCAAACTAGGACAGAACAAACAACTACACTATGCCACCAAAGAAGAGAACACGCCTTTAAATGAAACTGAATTTTTGTCTTTGGTGCAATTTTATTCACAGACAGCAGGAGTTGCAGCCACATCTTGGCTGGCAGTGAAGTCCTCCAGTAAGACAAAGATGGAAGGGTGGGGGTGGGGTGTTGACTCTTCTGAATGACTCATGTGATGATAGCAGTCACATGGGGGCAGGGTGGAACTGTTCTCAGGACAGAGTAGGCTCTCCCTCCTCTCCTTGTCCCTTTATCCAAAGAAGGAGCTGAGGGTGAGTGAGGTGGTGGTTGTCAGCAACACCTTGCAGCTAAAAATCAGTCCTCAGGAAGTCTGCAGCAAATCCAAAAGGAAAGGCTTCCTCTCCTTCCGAAGCCCAGGGGTGCACGGAGAAGTTCAAGGGGGAAAGCAGGAAGAACCAGGCTAGGAAGAGGAGCATTCAGCAGCTTGGCAAACTAGTTTGCAGTCCCTACAGCCACCGGAAAATGAAGTGCAAACCAGCCATCTGTTCAACTCCACCACACCATAAAGTTGGAATCTAGAGTCATCAGGCAGGCCTTTGTTCTGGGTCTTGGCACTTCAACCCCCAAACCTTTATGTTAGGAGGGAAAGAAAAATTTCTCCCCAACCCCCCCCCAAATTTTCTTTGAACCTTTAACACCCCCCTGCCCAGCCTTTCAGCAGTTCTACAGAGCGCACCAAGAAGCCTTTCCTTCTCACAGAGCACGGATGTCCTCTCTGGAGAATAGCCTGTTACCCAACAACCCTGAACTACAGTTCTTCACACCCTGGTCTCTACCCACAGACCAGCAACATAACTCCATTACTTGTTTTTCTGGATCTTGGAATTGTATTTTATGACTCCTTAAAACTGTTTTTGGAGAAAGTTTTAATTTAGATTCTGTCCTAGTTACTGAGGTTGGGACCAGTTTATCACTGTGTAGGTATAACTGAAACTGTGTATTCTACACCCTCTATATCATGTCTGATGAAGTGTTAATAATGGATTGTTTTCAGCAGCTGCCCAGGACACACCTGACCCCTCAGGCTACAAGCTGGGTGTTAAAGAACCTGTGAGGCAAGGGAGTGTTTCTGTCTTCACACCAGTGACTCAGCTGTCATAACTCCTGTCCAGGGAGGCATCTGCACCTTAACACCCAGCCTGAGGAGTCATGTCTGCTAATGGGCCATTCATTAGGGACTGGCATAATAGGCAAATGTAACAACTTAGACCACCAAAGACTCCAAAAATATTCCATGACTCACCCAGTTAAATCACCCATCGTGAAACACCCTACCCTGAGGGAAGTACTGGGCATTACCACCTTAACCTGAGCATATATAATCTTGGGGTTTGGGGATTTCTGGTACCACTCATCAGATGCAGAGGAGGACCAGAACATCAACAGGACTGCGCCTGCCACTCTTGACAACATGGAGATCATCACTTTGACAGAACTGTGACCATCATTCTCACCAACATGTTTCCTTTCCTTTTGCTTTGTACTCAGGGGGACCACATGGCATTCAGCACAGGGGCTAATGAACACTGGTCTCTTGTACCCCAAGTGCTGGGTTATACATCTGTCTTCGTGGGTTAAAACTATTTCTCTCTGCATCACTGTATTTATTATAATCTTTTTTAGCAAATTGTGACTCTGACTTTTAATCTCTCTTGAGTTGGGCTCATTTCTCCTGCCAGTTTACTTTTAAACCAACACAGATTCCGAGTTCTAATTGGGACCATTTTCAGTAATTCTTCCTTATTGCAGGTTATGATCATTAAGATGATAATTTTCAAACAAAACAAATTTTTTTATTTAACTATTGATACCAAATAAAAAAAAATAGAAAATCACTGAGATTTTATTTTAAATTAAATATATTAGGAAAGAATTTTTTTCAATTACAAAGTGTAAAATCTTGGTTTGGAAAGTCGATGATTCAGATAGATGAAATCACAAGTGAAGAATATTGCTTTAAAAAAGGACTGCTCTATAAATAGCAGAGTCGTAGCTTGTTAACTGTAAAATACTTAGCAGTTAATATAATCGTAAAACATGAAGAATGCATTTCCTGTAAGAGTATGAAAAAGAAATCTTCAATTCACAGCAACACTCAGCCATACCTGGTGGGATCCTAAATTTAGATTTGATAAAAAGCCATTAAATTGCATGAGGGAGCTTATTAAAGAGCAGATCTTTACTTCTGTTGTTTGAACTACTGATGAGCTAATGATCAGCGTGTAAACCCAAGTTCTCCAAATGCGACCAGAAATATGTCTGTATGATTGCCTCTTTTCAGGAACTTCTAAACTTTTTATGTGATGTTTTCAGCTGAGCTTTGCATGTCCCCCTCCCCAGGACTAAGCTAGCTGTTTTCTGAAGTTTAGTGTTAGGCAGGTAGGTATGAACTGGGTGAAAGAGGAGAGAAAATACTTCGTGAATAAGGTATGTGAAAAAATTTGGCATACATTGTTGAAGTGATTATGAGGTCTGTGTGAAAGCAGTAGTAGGTAAATTTTGGCTGGCACAGCATATAGATACACAAGAGAAAAAACTCAGCCAACAGTGTGATCACAGGACAGGAACCAGATGCCTGGATTTTGCCTTCTGAAACACTAACAAGGAAAAGCATGGGGAGAGCTCCTTTGTGACTTACAGTATTGGGGATATAACAAAGCACGGCTGAATGGTCAGCAAACATGATTTGTACCTGTGAGCAAAAGCCTTTATGAAATTCATCTAAACATATATTGAGACGTCTTTACCATCATCCATTGCAATTATTTCTGCCCTTAGTGAAGAGGGAAGACCTCTTCTACGGACCGCTCCAAGCCCCCTCGAGCTACCCTGACGTTTCCCGGGTTCCGGCAGGGAGGTCAAAGTGATTTCTCATAGAGATATGTGCTTTGCTTCGAACTTTATTACACAACAAACAGATTAATATGCTTTCCCGAACTGATCACGCATACAACAACAACAACTCGTCATTGGTCAGCCATGGCTGTCCATGCGCCCGCGTGGGCTCGCTGATTGGATGGAGGGTGGCCTCCACGCGACCAGCCACGAGGAGCTGCGGCCGTCAAGGACCAATCTGCTCTGACTTGCGGTTGTGTACCCACTGTCAGGCTCTCCCAAGGTTACAGCATCCTTGGTTAGCCTGTCAGCACAGGGGAGTGGGTTGTGCAGGGAGGCTTCTTGTTAGGCAAGAGCCTGAGCCCTCCCCTTACACCTTAGTGTGGCCTGGTCATGAGTGGAGAAACAGGTCTACAGAGATGCTTTTCTGAGAAGCCATCCAGCTGAAGAGTGACATGATAACCTTGGGAATGTTTGGATTTGGGGAGATGAGATGGGATGTTGGATTCAGACACATTTTAAATCAGCCGTACCTTCAGTGATTGTTTCTATTTTGTGATTCGAAGAATTTTAAATAAAGCAAAGGTTTTCAATAAATATATACAAATTCCAGATATTTCTATCATAAAATGTGACATACTGAAACAAGCTAATGACATAATCTTTCTCGAAAATATCTTCTAAGAATTGCCAGAAATTAATGTTTCAAAAGGAAAGTATCTGCCAAATTGACAGATACTCACAAATCTATACTTAACTATGCATTTCTGACCTTGTCTGCTGGTCATCTTATGTCTTAATTATGAAAGTGTAAGGGTCCTCTTAAATTCCATCCACATCAACTTCTAATTTTATCATTCTTCAAAAGTGATTAAGCTTATCCTTCATTATTAGTCAGCTGTTTTTTTCCTGTGTAACCTGCATCTTTGAGTTTCATAGTTATTAATTACAAAAAACAGAAAAGTGTAACTAGGTAATGGAATTTCCTGAATATTATGAATATTAGCTATATTTTTTTTCATACAGTGTAGATGATGAATATGTCATATGAGCCAACAATGTATCAATTTCCATCTTTGTCTTTACTGGTCTGTTTCAGGCAGTGGTGGTTCTGTGAAATTCAAGATCCCACCTTGCAGAATGTTGTATTAGAAAATAATTAGAAAATATTCACCTGTTCATTCATATATAATATGATATAACAAACAATATACTAATTTTGGAACATTTTGTGATATATGTGGTTGGTGTATGCACATATAGATTTGTATATTTACACAGAACTCATTAATTATATTTTTATTTCTTATAGATTCACAGAGAATTTTGTATGATGTGTACATGTATATAAATAAATTATGTGCATATATATACGTGTGTGTGAAAATGAGAGAAGAAAAAGAAGAGAGAAAAACATCTTTCCAGCATCCTAGGACAGAAGAGTGATGAAAGGAATACCTTTTACAGTAAGGACAACATTATCATAGTCCATTCTTGCACACAGATAATTGTCCTTAAGCAGCACCAGGGACAATACTTTGAGGTCACTTGAAAGTTTTAATTTCTTGCAGATTTTCCAAAGCACTGCTTTATTTCACTATTAATAGATTGATGTTTTTCCTACCTCCAACAGATTGCCTCCCTTCCCAGCTTCTCTGTCAGTTCCTAATTTGCTCTGTTCTTTACACTGAAGAAGTGAAAAAGTTCTTCATGATACAATTCCAATAACAAATATAAAATTTGTTTATATATTTCCAATTTTTTCTTATATTCTACTTTTATCTGGAAGTATTTGAAATGATAGATTGTAATCAGGTTCCCATTAATAGGCTCCTTGACTTTAATCAGTATGTACAATAATTTCCTGATAAGAATTTAGGCCAATTCTGGAAGAACACTCCAAGCAAAGAAACATCTGTGATAAAAGCATCAAGCAGTCTTTCTTACCATGTACCAAGTTCAAGGTCTCTGATAAGCCACCTGGCAATACCTACACACTCTGATAATCCCAAGCTGGTATTACAATGTTTAGCCAGGGAAGGTCTTGTTGCTGGGCACTGAGCTGATAGGCTTATGGCTCTCTCCTTTATAAAACACTAAAATATTTGAATATCGTGTAAGCAAAATATGCACAGAAAGCCATGAGGATGGCCATCTTAATAAGGAAGGCTGGCAGCAACCAAAACCTTTGTTAATCAGAACTTCTGCTTTTGCATGTTTAGGGTTGTCCATCACTTCTGGGAAGCTTCTGTGGCAAAAGTCAGCCAAAATTCATTCCTCCGAACTCCAGGTTTCAACATTCAGTCAGTAAATACCACCAAGAATCCTTGATGTCAACCCTCTATTATTCCTGTTACCTTACTGGATTAATGAACTCATAATCTAGAAAATAGATCCATTCATTTGCATTTTAACATCATTTCCTATAACTTGATCTTCCTAGAAGTTTTCCTTTCACAGAAACATTATTTTTCCTCACAACAAATTACTGTGCTCTAAGAATGCCCTCAGTGTGATAGCTACTTGCTCAAGGCATAGCTGTCTTTCATGTCTAGCAGGGTCTCTCTTTCACGAATCCAGATCAATTGGACACAACCAATCAGTGATCTCACCAAAATTTCTTGGCTTTATCTACACCTCATGGCTCCTAGTCCCAGTCTGTTCAAGGTTAGGACCAACTTCGTTCCTCTATTTTGACTTTTTCTCTCTGCTCTTGATACTCTTATTTCCATGTATGAACAAGGACATCCAATAACTTCCACAGATGAACCAGATTCCTGCCTGATTTCTGTTACTCTCTTCTCTTCAGGGTAAGGTGGACCTTCAATGGGCTTACCTGTGGTGAGCCTCAGAGTAGCCTAGAAGGGGTTATTTGGGGTGCCCCTGGCAGTCATTGTCTCTCTGTCCTCTTTTGTGTGTGTGTGTAGAGTTTTTAACACATAAAATGTATTTTATTCTCAGCTTCTTATAAAATGTATTTTATTCTCAATACTACGTAAGTTTTTGTGTTCACCCTGCAATTAGTTGACTAGGATAAGAAAGGACCCCTCCTTAACATATTTCAGTCCTTTTCTCCTGTTGAGGTGGAGATTTTCATAATGTAAATATTAACTGGGGAATATTCCAGAAATGTAATGGCCACCTACATTAATGGCAGTCAAATAAACAAGAACCTATAACATATGTGATGGCAACACATCACAAAGTAAAAAAAACAGATAGGCACTGGCTCTGGAAAGCTGCTTCAGAATGTGGCTCCTAATAGTGGAATTGTAGCATATATGGGTTATTATTGAATCTACAAATGTTCTCTATTTGTCTGATTTTAGACTTTTTAAACTTCACTTAAAATAGTCTTCTCCCAGCATCATGAATTATTAGAAATGAAAGAACTGAATAATAAATGCAGCATTCTTTTTCTATTCAGGTTACTCACCCCTACAGAGAACTCTGTGTAGTCAGTTTTGTCGTGTTCTTATGATCAGTCCATATTCCATGTAAGTATGAGTTGTGGTTGAAATGGGAATTCAGAGGTACCAGTATAAAATTTTGAACACTGCTTTTGCAAAGCAAATGCTCTCCATGGGAAATTCTGGTCTATCTGCTTGAAGTGTTATTATGGCATAGCAGCACATTTTGATCACTGTGGACTATTTCTTTACCCTAAATAGTAAAAGGGAATAGAAAAGCATTTTATAAAACTTGAATACAACCCAAAAATGCTAGTATGTTTATCCGGGGACAGGTATGGATTTGGATTTATTTTACTTAAGCAGAATACATTTCAACGAGTAGAATTATTCTCCTAATTTCATCTTCCCATGTTCCAAAGATTTTGTTTCAATATTGTTTCACTATTGTAATTCTTCAGTCTCACTGTTATGGAAACTTTGGAATTTGTGCATCTTCTATGTTGAAGCCAGCCACGGTTAATATTTTTTCCCCTAAACAACAGCAAAAACACACTACAATTTTCAAATTTCAGTTGATTTTCTGTAACAACTAAAGAACATTATGGCACAACACAGGTTTCATGCAAATTAAGATATTTTAGAAAATTATTAATTAAACCTGGCTTGCACAGCAGTGAAGAGAATCAATGGAGAGGGGACATGCTTCAGAGCAAAAATAATATAAAGACCCTAACAAATTTCAAGAATTTTGGAAGCAGTAGGAGGAAAGTGAGGGGGAAAAAATTACTAACTCATATTGTCTTGATTTTGAAAAAAAAAAAACACAGGAAAAAAGAAGTCACTCAATGAGAGCTAATTGACAATATGCAGCTGACTGACCTCTATATTCTTATGAATTCAATTAGTCCATGTGGAGTGAATTTCAGTCACCTAGGTACAATTTTTATGTCATTGATGGACAACATCTGTACATTTTACTTCTTTTTAAAACCTGAGACTGTAGCTTGTTTTGGCTGAGAAACAATTTCCAAACTGGACGCAGTTGCCTATGAAGTCTGGCATGGAGCCACATACCACCTTTGGGAAGGACATCTTTCACAGCCCTGCTTCTTCATAACCTTATTGCCATTGAAAGGTAATGACAAATGCTGTGAAATGGCCAGTATAAACAGCAATATTCCTCCTCAATCAGCTCATTCCACAGACTGTATTGCACCATTCAGCTGTCAGCAGAACTCCCCATTGACTGTAATGAAGACTTAGCTTAAGAAAAATTAAAATTCTGGTGTAATATAGTCCCTTGCCCTAAAACAAACACACAAACCAAAAAAAAAGGTAGAAGTTAATTCTGGATTCCAGTTCTGCATTATTTCTAACATTTTTTTTCACTTACTCCTGTCATTACATATTATTCTCCCTATTACTAGGGTTTCAAGAAAACAATTGTACATACAGGATGAAATACCATGCAGAGTATATTATATTCTGTTAGGGTTAAATTTACAGTGGGCAGCAGATGACAGTTGAATTTGAAAAAATCCTTTATTGATTTTCATTCAACATTTCCATGGAGAATAAATTTTAATTAAGATGTAGGTGGGCTATTTTTACAGAATCTCTGGTTTGTGGGCTACATGTTACTAAGGTTTGCAATAGGGAATTCAGGATTGCAGTAATAATGTTTTGATTATTAAAACAAAGTTTTAGTTTGACCTTGAATAATGTTCTGGTGTATGGGATTAAAAAGTTCCCTATTTTTGTGCGTTTAAATGGGTATTTACATCTCGGGATCTAGATGCAAACAGAGAAAAAAAATCAAAACAAAACAAAAAAACACTCAAAAAAGCAGAGTTAGAAATAACTTCATAGTGAAGCAATGTGCATAAAACTATGATGGGAAAAATGTGTTTAATAAAAAAAGTTTACTATGTCCTTCAGCTTTTATTTAGTAACAAAGAAAAAAATGCTGGTTACAATACATGGGTAAACACACTTTATTTTTAAAATCCTTTTATAGAATTATTGACTATTTATTACTAGGCTTCTTTTTAGTCATTGATATTCCTGTACCATAAGAACCACTCTTGGCTATTAGGAAGCTACAATCAATGCAGCATTGAAGCCATAAGTCATTCAGGTGTTAACTACATTAAATAGCTTCAGTAGTTCTGGGCCTTGCTCTGTACTAACTAAGAGAAAAATTAGATCTACAATCACAGGATTACTGTCAAAAAAAGGAAATTAAATCTGTAGAAAAACTAGAAGAATGAACATAAGAAATGCATCAAAAAGAGAACCTTGGCTGACTCTGAAATTTTATGGTTTTTTCATTATGGGAAACTTCACTCATCCGTATTTGTCTTTTACAAAGGATTATGAATTGAGGACTACAACTCCATAAAATTTATATTTTGTCATCTGGTTTGATTGGTAGAATTGTGTTATTGAGAAGGATTCTGAGATCACATTAGCCAGGAAAGAGTAATGCACTACACCCACCGAAGAACAATACATGTTCTTATCTACTCAGGCAGGCAATCAATTCTCTAGTGCATATATCAATACAGGCTAGAAGTCCACTATTGGCAGATCATGTGGATGAGGTCTTGATACCAGCTTTACCAGCAATGATTACCACAGATGAATTCACTGTAGGTTAAACAAATAAGCAAGAAAACAAACAAACATGGATAACCACCTCCCACAACTGATTAATTCTCTATCACTGTGAATTTATTTCCATAATACGATAATATAAAAGCTCCTCTCAGATTCACTAGTGTAGGCAGTGAATGATCTACCTTTAAACCGTAACCTAAGAAAATTCATTATTTTAAATTATTGAACACTAGGAAAGTCTTTTAATGTTAAGGATGTGAAGTCCCAACAGAAAGATCCTTAACCTCTTCAAAACCAAACTAACATAAACATTCAAATAATATTTCCAAACTGTTTCCCACTTCAGTGCCAAAGAAAGCATCAGAAGGCATAGAAGGAACTCTAATTCTTGTTCTGCTTAACCAGAAATATAGAAGATTTTTGAATACTTTAATACAGCTAGTATCTCATAGTTATTCTGCCAGCCTAGATTGGGAGACATACCCACGTTTTCAATTATCTAAAATTATTACTGCATGACTGGTGATTTTCCTAAGATTTTGGGTAGGAATTAATGAATTATGTAACATCCAGGATAAAGCTTAAATCTCATTAAATCCTTAATGGGAATCCAGGCTCAGAATCCTGATCTTCCTGCAATCTGTGCTGATTTCTGTTAACTTCCCTGGGCTAATTCCACAGCTTCTGTTGCCTTTTGTGTAGGGTTCTGCCCAATCAATCACTAACTACTGTTATCAAAGCTTAGATGTATTCCACCAGGTCCTGCAGGAAGGCAAGCAGACGCATCTTTCATGTATCTTAGCAGAATGTTAGAGCCCAGCAGCCTTGTCATAAAGTGTCGTCATCATTAGTACCAGCTGTGGGCTTTGTACCAACCCTACAAAACCTCAGGGCTGAGGCTTCTCAGACTTACTTTTCCCAGGTCTTTTTTTAGTTCTTGACTTGGCTGTAACAGTGATTTTCCAAAGACCAACTGACTGTGGCTTAATTTTGAATAGTACAACCATAGTTTTTATTTAGTTAACACTTACTAAGTAGTTCTTCTGTGCAGGATGAGATACTTAGTACTCTAACACAATGAGCTTACATAGAGAAACACAGCTATGATGTGCCAGGAGAGAGACCTTAAGGACTAGGGGCACAAGAAGCTGTGAAGATGATGAAGGTGTGGGATGATAAGAGATGGGGCACAAGTTTGGCACTGAAGACCCCAAGACTATAAAAAATTGTTCTGTCACCAATTGTCAGGGAGAGAAATATTGACCTGGAACTGTACTGAAAATATATCAGGGCTATCAAAGAGAAAGAAATAGTATCTAACATGCATAAAAGGCTACATATGTAGTAAAGCTGTATGTAATGTAGAGTTTCAGCCCAAGGTGTAAAAGCATAATAGCAAACATTTAAATGTGGTCCCCAGTGAATCCTCAAGTGAGGAAGAAGAAACTATCAACATAACTCCCCATTCCTCACCAGGAAGGACTTGTAATGCTGGTGACTCACTGCACACACACACCACACTGCAGACATTGACTTTACGACCCAAGGGAGCAGCGAAGGGTGATCACAGCACCAGGAAAATGGAAGATGCTAGGAAATATGCACAACAGTTTAGCATTATTATTATTACTATTATTCTAATCACTGAGAATTTTTCTGTATAGTAGTATTCTG
>VWZD01001041.1:0-31251 GCA_013396695.1 Sakesphorus luctuosus | reverse complement strand
CATCCTTCCTTCCTTCCTTCCTTCCTTCCTTCCTTCCTTCCTTCCTTCCTTTCATTTCTTCCTTTCTCTCTTTCCTCTCTCTGTTTTGTTCCTCTGTTTTCTTTCTCTCTTCTTTCTGTAAGAACTGATCTGAACTAATATCCTAATAAAAATTGTTTGATCAAACTGCCAAAATTTTAGTTGCACTAACAATAAATTCTTGGCTTTACATATCCTTTATGGCCATAGCAAGATTTTATTGTTACAAACATCAGAATAGAGTGCAGGCTCTGGACTACAGTTATAGCAAGGCTGAGGTGTCTGGGGGCCTGTAAAGAAGCACAAATTTTTAGCACCTCGGAAAGCATCAACACTGTAACTTAGGTACCATAATGCTGAGGAGCCCCCAGGATGGAAGCGGCAATGGAGCATTAACTGCTTGGGAGGCTGTGGGGAATACGGGTCTGGCTGGAGGTGCTGACATTGCACCCAAGGCAATTTTTGACCTGAAGTACAAAGGATGAGAGAGCACCATGTGTCACATTTTCCCTGAGCCCTCAGCTTCACCCGTATTGATGGGAAGGTCAGACAGGTTTAGTAACAGCCATTCATTCCCAGGCATGGTCAGCCTGTGTGCATGGGAAAACTTTAAAACTGATTTAGCCAAACCAATGGAAATAACAATTTCAGAATTATTTTTCATTCAACAGAAGTTTGGTTTGGCTTGTTTTTCCCTTAGATTGGAAGATGGTAAAAAGAAAACAGGATAGTCAACACAAGTGAGTACCTCTTCATCCCACCACATGTACCCATTTATCTAAACTGCTTAAAAAACAACATGGAAGTTAAAACATCCAGATTTTTTTTCTTCTATAGAAAGCTGCAACTTTTTTTCTGGAGGTAGCACTTCAGCTGAGGTTTTCATCTATGTGGCAACATCCAAAAAGAAAAAAAATTGTCCTTATACAAATATTCTAACTGGCTCCACTAAATATTATCATGACAACTACTGCTTTCTTTGTTTGTACAGGACAGAGACTAGGTTTACAGTTCTTTCTGTGCACAGCAAGCTTTACTAATATCTGTGATCTATCAAACAACCTGTTCTTGAACAGGACGCTGCACAGCTCTGCAAGCCGTGCTGTTGGGAGGAGGACTGCCTGCCATGTAGTCACCAGCATGGCTACCAAAGAGACAGGACAGCAGGTCAGTCTACTGTGCAGTTTACAACAGACATATACTCCTTTCTCAATCTCTTCTGTATCTGTGTGTCTGATCAGTACATGATTTTGCTGTGCTTGTAAAAGAGGTGGTGGAGGAACGTCAGCTCTGGTTTTCCCCATAGCCTCCTTTACTCATTTTCCGAAGCTTAGTAGCCTGCTGGGGAGAAATTCAGCTTATTTGTTGCTGCCTAAGACTTTATAAAACTCTCTGATTTGGCCTTCACCTCTCATATCATAACCATTTGAGTGCTACACAAAGACTGTATTAAGAGTCCCCTTGGTGAGATTCTATCTGCTGGGGGACTCCAACATCTCCCAGTTACTGCCCAGGAGTTTGCAACCCACCATCATAGCAGGAAAGGTAAATGTCCCTGTGAGCATACAGAAAACATTTCTTTCTGTGTGTTTTTACATAAACACAGACACAAGGATTTCCTAAGTGTGAGTGTTTATGCACAGCACAGTAATACTGGGTGGGCCAGGGTGGGAGAAGGGCTGTTCAGATCTAACGGAGGATTAATACCAGAAACTAGAATTAAAGCAAAGCAATAAGAGAAGTGTTTTATTTCTGTCTTCTGAGAGATTTCTTGTGGATGACTCTAAACTGATATAGGTATTACAGAGCATACCACACTGTAATACATATTAGGACTATGTGTTGGGGGTTGAACATTACCACGAAAAAAATCCATCCAACAATTAGTCAGAAATAAACAACTTTAAGTCATGAAATATGAATTAGCTCAGAGGCTTAGTCTGAAGATAAATTTTTGTAGGAAAGGTTATTTTTCCTGACTTATAAGGGATTTACGAGAAACCTGCCACTTGCCATTGGAGAAATGAAGTTTTCTTACAGCTTTACATTGTTTTGTCACCACTTTCATAATACTTGTTTATGTTTTAAGGGAGGAAAATGTACAGCGAGGTGAAACGGTTATTGACCAGATTGATCATGGGAACAAATCTGCCGGTGGTAACCTTGTTTAATGATATGTTGCTGGGCTCAGCACCTTGCTGAGGCTGTGATTCTTCACCGGCTGGGCCCGCATGATGGATCACGGTAGGAGGCTGATGGTGCAATCACTCACTGGCAGCCACTGACACCTGCACCAGCCTGACACCCGTCCCCTCTGGATGTATCAGCCAGCCTGCTCAGCCTACTGGGAGATACAACTATTCCACCAAACGGCAAACAAAAGTTCTTTATCTACCCTGCAGCTTCCGCTGTAGGACATTGCCTTCTCTTTTTCTTTCCATTTTATTCCAGCTCCATCTCCAATTCTGGCACTTCTTTGCATCCACTTCTGATTTAGGAGCATTCTGATCCACAATCGACTTAGGAGCAAAAAAATGAAGCAGCCACTTAATCCAGAAGAGAAGGAAAAATAAAAAGGGGGGCAGGGAGAAGATTGCCTGGCAAAAGTATGAAAGCTGTATTTTCTCACTGAAAATCTCTTACTTGTTCATGGATAGTCTGTTAGACAAAAAAATTGCTGTAAGTATGGTGGAACTCACATTCTCTGTGCACCTTTATTTTAAAGAGAAAACTCTTAATACTCCTTATATTGGATATGGACCGCAATAATTTCCCAATAAAAACTAAGAGCAGAAAAATGAGCAACTATTCTTTTGCAGACAGTTCCCTTCCTCTCTTTTCCTCAAGACAAATTTGAAAGCTAATTTATGCAACAATATTTCAGATTCAATATTTTAATATCACAAATACATGCACAATTCAGCTTCCCTTGAAAGCAGTAACATACGGATATACATACACATGGGTACTATCTGTGCTGTCCACCAGCCAAGATCTACTCTTAGTTCATTGCTTGGGGTTTTTAATAGTTTGCCACTTTCACAATACAAATCACATGTAGTGATATACAGCCACTTAAAGGGAAACATTTAAAATTATTTCTAGCCTGTGAAATGATTTCAATTGATTTTCTCTTTTAGTCCCCTTTCTTACAGGGTTGATGAACTTTTTTTGGGGGAAAAAAAAACTTTATTGGTACGACAGGTCATTATAATGATAAAAAAGTAATTATCTCGCCAGGGAGGCTTTAGCACATACTTTCCCAATCTCTAATTTTATATAAAGACTTCTTCATTAGTTCACAGCACAAATCTGTGTAGCTTCTTAGAAAAAGAATGGGAGCACCACTTCAGATACCATGTTTCTTAATTGTGCATAGACTAGTTCTACAAATTACCCACATCTGTCTTTGCAAGTCAGTGTAAATTCAAATATATATCGTCTCATGCTGGCAGTGGCTGCACAGCCAGTATAGGAGCCAGATAAAGTAGCATGGTAGTGCAGACCACAGGCTGTCTCACCAGGATAATGTGCATGGCCACCCCCATTCCTGCTCACCTTTCTCCCCTCTTTTGTCCTAGGTAAAAACTCTACATTATAGAGATGAATTTGCTCAGTTTCCTTTTGTTCTTTAACTCATGCAGTTGCTAAGCTGCGTCCTGAATCCCTGTTTAAACCACATGCTCTCTTTGCCATGCAGGCTCTCCCAGTAATCTCAGGAAGTACCCTGCATGAGTAAAAATTGTAGCATTACTTTCTGGAGCTCTGAATAATACATCCTTTCTGAGACTTGCAGTCATTAAGCTGTGCTTTGAAAGCACTTATCCCTATTCCCTTCCCAAAATCAAAATCCCATACGCAAAGTGTAGGGATGGAGGATGTGGGAGGGAAGGTTGGTTTTTTGTGTGGATCCCAAACAGCACTCAAATGAGCATTGGTCTGCTGTCTCTCAACCAGCCACCGTAAAAAACAGAAAATCAGAATGAGTCATTTGACGCTTCTTTAAAATATGACCTCCCCAAACAATCCTATTTTTGGCCTTTAAGAAGCCATTAGAAAATAAAAAATAATATATTTCTCCTCCTGGTAAACATAGTTGCTGTCATAATTGCACATATAAGCACTCAGAAGCATACCTAAACAGAAACATAACTGGGTGCCATTTAATTGATAACCATACTCCCAATTCCTTCCCCTCCTTTTGGGATAGCAATTGTTGTATGCAGCTGCTAAGACAATGAAAATGCTTTTCCAGCTGCAGCATCTGGCTCTTTGGCAGACTCATTTAGTAGTTGTGTTGGCAGCTTTGAATTTGCCTCTGGGTCTATCATATGTTTATAAAGGCAGTGGACTGTCAACCTACACTCATGTGTGTGCCTGTGTGTCTGTTTGTCTGTGTTTCTCATCTCTGTTTACAGCTGCTTTTTGCCTGTGTTTGTTCACAGAAAATAAGCATTAAACACAGGGAGAAACACAAACTACACCCTTATCTTTTACCTGTGCATATGACTATACTTCTTCAACTCTTGTCATCCTCCTTTCAATAAATATCCATTTCATTTGCGTCAAAGAGAACTCGTTAGACAGATTCTCTGTGTTTTACAAGGAAATTGCACCTTTATGTGTGTGCATATACAAATAATTTCTTTGTGACTAAGACCCTTAATGCAGTGATATCATAATAAATAGAAGGGGACATTTTTCATGTTACAATAATAAATGAGGTGTTAAAGGAATATCCTGATACGTGAGCATTTTATAACTACTGCTTGTTGCTTGGTGGCAGCTGTAAAGCAGGACTCACTGAATTAGCTATGATGTACTACTCCAGGGTGATGTTAATTATTCTACTGTGGTAAGCATTTTTTAAGTAGCTGCTTCACATTTTTACGTGTTTAGGTGTAACCCATTGCAAAGGCAGGGTTTAAAGCACAGTTAAGTATCCCAGCTGAAGCGTTTAAGGGAAACATATTAAAAAATGCTACAAGACAGGTGAGGTGGAGGGAAAGAACTGAAGTTTTGAATGATCTTGCTATCTTGACTTCATATTTTAAAAAATAAACAGCAAAACTCATTTGTACAAGCACACATTATACATAAATCATGACTGTACACAAATATATACACTACTATATGGCCAAATGGGTTGATATTTTTCTTCCCCATTGAAAAGATCTCAAACAAAATGTAAAAAATATTCTTTTCTTATCAAAATTCTCATGAAATAAAAATGATCTTTCCAAAATTACAGGGGTGTGAAAGTGGGTACATACTTACAGGTGTAGCATAGTCAATAAAACTCCCTGCAAATTATTTAAATGCACAAACTGTAGCACGGGAGAGTCTAAAATGAGTGTTGATACACTTTGCCTTCCTGTTTGTTATCACTATTGCCAGAAAAATGACCACATAGAAAAATATATGAGGATTATTTTCTAAAGCAATTTGTAGGAGAAAGCATTTTTCATGATTTCTTTTATTGATGTAAAATATACAACAGCCTTGCTTTCCTATTTCAAGGCAGTTTTTCCCAGAGAAATTAAATGGGGGATGGGAAGAGTTTACAGAATGATAAATTGGGATTCATCAATTAGTATCTGAGAGGAGCTCCTTCCAGCAAATAATCACTATAAATACAGATGTGAACTCAAAATCATATTTTAAAAATGTCATTCCACATTATTGTAATTGTTTACTATATTAAAACAAAACAAAGCTTGTGTCCCCCAAAATCACCTGCAATTATATCTATGTGCTCATTCTGATTAAGTTTGTAAACATCCGTAGAAATCTTCAGGGATCATGCAGAAGTCCCAGTGAAAGAAATTTTACATTTTAAAACTTGAGACCTTTTATGTAAATTATTTTGCCTTTGGCCATTTCAGGAAGAAATGAAGGAACTGGAGGATATTACAGTTTTACATAACACTGGTGAGATCGTTGTCATCTTTGATCGCACATCAATTAGTCAAGATCTTCAATGATCATAGGCAAAGAAACCTAAACTCTTCTCCCCAGCTGAACAAAAATGTGTCAGAGATTCTAACTGCATAAATTATTACATTCTGTCCTACAGCAATAATAGTCCCTTTATGCAGACTTTCTGGTCACCTGATATATCTTGGGAATAAAATTTTATTATGTTTTGGTTTTGCATATAACAATCAATGTATATTTTATTCTATTTTTGTGACCAGTACCACTGACATCAGATTAATCTTAAAAAGGCAGCGCTGCACTGAAAGTTTGGGCCTTCCATCACCTCCTTCTTATGAATAAATGAGTCTAAAGATAAGGAAAAGTCTTTGAGAGCATTGCCCACCAAAGAAGTTTTCAAATAAAACAAAGAAACAAACTTGATAACCTGAAAGCCAATTCATTATTGTGATATTACTCATGGAAACCGGATCTAACCTTCTTTCCTCTACTTCTTGTTTTTGAAACATCACCACTTAAGGCTAAAAGCTACATTTGCCTTTACACTATGGGCACAGAAGTAAAATTTCTGACCAGCGCCAAAGTGCCAATCCCAGCAAAGTTCTCCTTTTCCCTACAGGTAGCATGAAACGGAGCCAGAACGACAGGGCCCCATCTGAGCCATGCCCAGCTCCCCCGGTCTGCACAAACCCACTCTATCAATCACGGCAGGATAATGCATAGTGGCTGCGCCTGTGACAAGGAATGATGGAGTGCTGAGCACAGGCCCGGCTTCGCCTGTCGCTTTGTGCATTTGTATTTCTCCAGGGCCACTTTGAGAATTTGCAGAACTTGGGGGGGAGCAGGAGGGAGGAATTGTCATGCATTTTTAAAAATATCTTAATTCCCTTTGATTATCAAACAGCAATGTAATATGCAGACCTGGAAATGAACTGCAGGACAGTACGATCCCAAATTCCATCAAGGCAACATAACTGTACAAGATGTAACTTGATTAAGGGGCAGCCAATTTAATCTGGGTACAGCAAGCAAAAGATGCAAGTTTTTGCTGTCTGTTTCTTCTCCATTATACCCAAGAATAAGTGTCAGGATTTTACTTTATCATATCAGCAAGACACAAAAAATCTGAGTACACTCAAGATTCTTAGAGCCATAAACACTGGAACTTTGAAAATGAAAAGACAAGTCATTGTATGTCTTCAAAGGTATCCCTGATAATTTTAAGAAAGAGTTACTGCCTCATAATTATTTTTCATCAAAAAAGCTTTGAGTAAATGCACTTAAAAGATGATTAAACTCATTCTCCACTTTAAAAACTCACATAAGCAAGAAACATTGTTTTGTCTAAAGGAAATGCTCTCTGAACTAATCTGCAAAGGTGCACCATGTTTGATATTATAAAAAACATGTATTAGTTATTAATATATGCTGATCATATAAACCAAGGGTATTTTTAAAATGGAATTGAATCACACATTACAGATATCTATTGGAAAGCTGTGGAAAAGTGTTAAACAGCACAGTGAAAAACAAAATAAACAGGAGACATCATAAAGACACCCATGCAAATTTTAAGTGAAAATCATGTCAGCCTCTAAAATAATAGGAACGTTTTAATCCCTCCAAAAACAGACAGACGAAGACGAAATCCATTTTCCCTTTGTGACAGTTCATTTTTTAAAGTCTCAATATTGTTACACGTACAGGATGAAAAACTGTATTAAGAAGGGGGTACTGTAGAATACAATCTTTTATTCTCTTAATATGCTTTTGACAGCCGAGATAAAACGCTCAAACAAATCCTTCTCAGCATAAGTTTTTTGAGGGGGAAAAATATGTTTGCTTCTAAGAAGTCCTGTGGCCGGTTTGAGGAGCCTGTTCCATGAGCCAGCGTGTGCGGGAAAACAGCAGCGATGCCCTTTTCTTCAGCGGGGCTTTCTCACTGCAAGGACCGAGCCAGAGTTACCTCGCTAACAGCTTTTTTGTTTTGCTTTTTAAGCCCGGTCAGTGGCTGGGGAGCAGACAGTTAGTTTCGATGCCGGCCGGCCGGCGGTGCGAGGGGCTACACTTATTGAAGGACAAAACTTAGGGCGAGAAACGACCACAGAAAGCCGGCGGGGTGAACCGTGCCAGACCTTCTCTGCCGGGTTTGCTGGGTGATGCCTGGCTGGCACAGCTGACTAGTTTCTGCCGAATCCTGAAAATAAACGCGGGAAGCCGGGCAGACCCCCGCAGGTCTCGGGGTGCGCAGGGTTGGGGAAGAGCCTCCTGCTGCTGCTGCTGCTGCTGCCGCGCACCACCCGACCCCAACCTCTACCCCGCTGTCGCGGCCACTCGGCGGGGACAGCAGCATCGCCGCCTCCCCGGGAGGGCCCCGGCCGGGGGATGCTCCTCCGGGCTCCCCCTTGCCACTTCCTTCCCTCCTTCCCTGCTCCCAGCCGGCCGTGCTCCCCTCCGTGCAGGGCAGCGGCAGCCGGGCTCTCCTTCCCCGCAGGGTGCCCGCGGACCGCGGCAGCATCCCACCGGTGCCACCCTCGACGGCATGGGAGCAGGCATGACGATGCCAGGCAGGTCCGACCAGACCCGGTAGCGTCCTCTTGCCACGGCCCTTCTCCATGCCATGAAAAACATCTTTGAGCTCCAGAAAAAAGCACCGCTGCTCGCCCCTGCCCGCGCCGCTTCCCCCGCGGGGAGGCTGTAAAGGGAACAGCAGCCCTCGCTGCTAGTTAGAGCCCCCCACCAAAACCTGGGGGGAGGGAGGAGAGGATGAACAAAAAGAAGCAGGGCTTCCCAAGTAGCCCTTCTTAGAGGGGAGGGAGAGAGAGCAAGAGAGAGAGACAAACATCTGGGGATTGGACCATATGCTAAAGCTTTGTCTTGTCCTTCAAAGTTAGGCTGCCCTTGAAGTGATTTGTCAGGCGGCCTAACTGTGACAGGGAGAATATGTAGCAGAGGAGAGAGGGATGAAGGTGGTGGAGGGGAGCAGGGCCCAGAGGCAGGGGAGAGGGGAGACAGGGAACGAGGTATGGACAGAGAAACATGAAAAAGATAGGGAAGGGGGAGGCAGCAAGTAGCAGGAAGGAAAGCACAAAATGGCCTCTCTCTCCCCAACAGATGATGATTTTCATTTGAAGGAAACAGGAGGGTGGAAAGATAGGAGAAAAGGGGAAAGATAGCAGAGGAAGGAGAGGAGAGACAAAGACTGGAAGGGGGAAGCAGGAGAGAGAGCTGACTGAGAAGCAGTGGCTGTCGATGCTCTTTCTGCTGCCACCTCTTTTTTCCCTCTTCCCTTTTGCCCGCCAAGTGCTGAACTGATTAGAGTGTAATTAAGGCCATAAAACCCTCGGCTTATCCACCTGTTTATTCACTAAAGTCGCGGGCTCATCAGGCAAATTAGCTGCTTCCAGGCTGCACGTTGGGCCTAGAGCTGGCCTGATTAATGAAGTTTATTGGGAGCTGTTAAAAGCATTAACTGAAGGAAATCTCTGCAATTCGTCATATTTAAGGGATGGAAATTAAATCTCCCTATGCAAATGAGGGGAGACTCTGAAGCAGCTTCTTTTAGAGGTGACAAGGGTGGGGACATACGAGGGGGTCTCCCCCAGGCACAGCCTCCTGGGGGAGGAAGGAGTTTGCCTGGTCTCTGCAGAAGGGGCTTTACAAAAGGGGCTTTACAGCAGAAGGGGCTTTACAAAAAAGGAGTGACAGATTTTAAGGAACAAGAGCTCCTGGTCCTTGGAGACCCAAATGCAAGAACCAGGCCTCCACTGAGGCACTGTCGTCCTTTTGATGTTTTGCTAAGGGCATCTCTTGAGGTGCCGAGGCATTGCCAGGGAAGTTCCTCCAGACAGGGGCTTGCAAGGCAGCTGCCATGGTAGGCGGTTCTGTTGCCCTTGGTCAGCTAAGCCATCTCCAGACTATTTCTGCCTCACACATTTTGCACTCTTCTTAGCTCTTACTCACATTAAGTGGCTTCAACACAAGTACAAATGTCTGCCTAAAATTTAAAATAGAAAATGTGCTTTTAAGCAACATTCATTAAGCAACATTGAAACTGTAACAGTAGATGTTCTAGCTGACAAACACCTAAGAAATATATTAAGGTGAGATGGTCTAATCAGCAAGGAATACTATCTGGAGCTGAATATTCACCAGTGTTAAAAGTGTTTTCTTCTGGCATGTCAATCTGATTTTATTTCTGACATGAATAGCATTTATCATACCCGAAGCTTCATGAGCCACAGCATTTTTATATTAACAATTTATAATAAAAGAGAAATTACAAAGGGTCACAACAAGGAGTGAATGTCCTGAGGAAGGGATAATGAAAAGAAAGGAAGGTCAAAGAAAACATCTTGGCCTTGCTATTTTTATTGAGTGTTCAGCTCACAATGGTATTAGGTGTACAACTTATTTATTCTGAGTATTTTCATATGAAAATACTGTCATCTCATATGAAAGATATTTGTACCCAAATACTGAGTTGTGAATGTGATAGGGAGGGAGAAGAGAGAGAATTCATATGATGTAATTCTTATTCTATATGCTTCTCTGTCTAATTATTACAAAGCTAATTATTTGTTACAATTATTGGATTAACACTTTGCTAATCAGTTTTCTTCTCCTTTGTAGAGCAGCACCAGCACAGTGAAAAGCAAGGTGAGAATGTTGTCTGGATTTTCAACAGCCAATTAGAGTGCCATTTTTCTTATGTGAAGATTAGTTCAACTGCTTTGTGATTTAGGACCAGTACAGCATATTCTGTATCACATCCTACTATGTAGCATCTTTGTTCCTAAAGTGATCATTTTTGGTTGTGGAGACTATTTGCCAATAGTAAAATGTCCCTCTCCTCATAGTGTCTCCCACCAGGAAAGTTTCACTCCCCAAACCACTCTGTGGGGCAGATGGAACCACCCACCTTCTCCAAATGACAGTTACAAAAACACTGACTGGGACCAGGGCAGTCCCCTGCACACACAAACACAGAGTTCTGAATGTACTCCAGGCATATATTTTGAAATATTTTTTTAAAGACACATGGTGCCCTTAAAACACACAGCTCAGCTGTCATGCACAGCAAAGGACTGCATCAGCTGCTGGTAAACACAAACCCCAAACCAACCCAAAATGGCGTGGCAACATGAGCATCTGTACTATTTTATAAAGCTAATCAGTGGAGTATGCTCCTAATGCTGCATGCAACACAACAGAGCAGGTTCCTACTGATATTTCTGGGGGAAAGAAAAGAATTTCAATGAGGAAGTACTGTATTATTGTTAACTGCAAGTTAGCAAAGCATCTCTGAGACAATTAAATGGCAGCAGTATTTTCTAGTTATGGGTTTAATTGCAGAAATGCAAAGAGTAATTGTAATCAGTTCATTTGTGGGTAATTTTTTTTTCCTTTGGCACACTTTAGGAGCATTTGCTATAAATCTATATTAGCACAAAGTGATTTAAATATTGCCTGATAAAGTGTTTAAATTTCAGGCAAAATAAACTCTTTGGGGTTCTCACTGAATGAAGAAGAGATCTGTCCAAGACAGTGTTTGTTCCAAATTAGCAGATTTCTTTAGAAGATTGCTTAAATGAAATTCAATGACTTGTGGAACATACTGTCAAACCACTTATTTTTCTTGATTACCAGTTCCTTCAATAAATTGATTTACCCCATTATGTGGGGTCTTTTAGTTCTGCCAGTAATGGGATATACTACTTGCAACTTTTTCTCTCTGTCTCAGAAATAGAAAACTCTATTTTAGGAGAATCATGAAAAACAGGTGGTTTAGTTATAGACAATATTTGTTGATATCTGATAGTGTGGTGGAATATCAAGTTATAAACGATTTTAGGTGAAGAATGATATAACACTACAGTGGTTGAGCACTCTCAGCCCCAACAATTGTGATTATTTATATTGTAGGCTTTTCTTCATGAGCAGTTATACCTTTGACAGGGATATTTTCCTCCTTGTTGAAACTTCCATTACAAGACTTTCTTCTGGAGTACCAGTCAAGCACAATAAAAAAAAGCAGTTATTTAAAGCTGCTCTCCATGTACATGTACAGAACCTCAGTCATTAAAGTAAAAGGATACTGAATTGCATAATTCAGGTTGCATAAACAGGCAGAAATCAATATGTCTCTAAACCCACAAAATACTCAATTTCATCCTTTTACATCAATGCTAACAATATATCAACTATTGTAACACTGGTATGCCCAAACTCCAGATAATCTTCATGAAAACACCAGATAGCTGCAATTTTTTTTTTCACTTGCCTGATTCAACAGCAGTGGAAACAAGGCAAATTTTATCACAGCAGAAACTACATTATGGCACATTCAGAACTAAATTTAGCCCTCCCAGATCAAGAATGATCTTACAGTCAGGGCCAAATTATTCTCTTTAACTGTGCTGTGCAAAAGATGTCCTAAATGATGAAGACCCTGCTCTGTCCTTGAATAAGCACAAAAGACACAGAGACCTCGGTGGGAGGAGTATGAGCTGCTGTTATGGTCAAAATTTAGTCCTAAGTGACCTCCTGCTTTTGCATGTGGTCTGCTACTTAGGCACATCAAGGTTGGAAAGGATACTATTTAACTGTACCTATTTTTTTTCTTTTCTCGATAGTTTACTAAACTATCAATGATGCAGTCAGTTTTTGTGGCTTAATTAATTCTTTCACACTGCCTCCGTCCATCTCAGTCATATTTGAATATTTCCTCTTATTAACATTTTACAACATGTTTTTCAGCTGTGGGTAGACCCACAATGTTAATGAACTACAATTATCTTTCTTACTTATCTGAGAACTTTAATGAAGCTTCATTAAAATTAACATGACGGGATATTACTGGAAGAGTTGCACACATAACTTTTTTTCATTTATAACCCTTCACACCCCCCCCATCAAATAGAAATTTTAACTTAATGTAGTTTTCCGGGCAACAATTAGTGCATTCACCAGGAATGTTTTCCTGAATAGCTTTGCAAAACTGGGACCTACAGGGGAAAACACAACTGTGTCCTTTAGAGGGATCTACTGTACCTTAGCACTTAGTTAATCTCCTCGTCAAATACACTCAAGAAAATGAAAGCTGCATGTCACATTGTCAGTGTGAGGAATTGGCTAAATGCTTTGCATTTGATTCTGTTTTTCAGAAAAGACAACACATACTGGGAGAAAGCAGCCTGAATAGTTATACCTGGAGTCACTGTAAATGTACATATGCTTTCATGTGTAGCATCTTCACTGACAGTCCAAAATTACAGCCTGATATATTATAAAAGCTTAGCATCAAGGGGCATTGCTTCTGACATGCTGATTAACTATAGGAGCTGCACCTTAAAACTCGTTTTCAAAGGCAGATTTTTAGAATGCTTTAAAAAATGCTCTGTGAACTAAGGCAAAGTAACGAAAAGATATGTACACATTGTTCATACAATTGCAGGCTAAACTTCCATCAAACCTCCCAAAAGCTAGCTCGTGTTTTAAATACATTTCTAGTTTAGTATTTTGAGAGTAAAATTCAAGCTATTGTCATTTTATTTTGACACAGAAGATGATTTATTCTGTTTCGATATCATGTCTTTCCAGGAGAGAATTACCCCCTTTTTTCCAAGTAAATCTAAATTGCAACAGCAAGTGTTGTACTGTCATTTTAATGACAGCAGTAGACTTTAAGTATGGAATGAATCAATTATTTCAAGCACAGCCCCTGTGTAAATCACTGATGGCAAACCAACCTCAGGATTATAAAATGAATCTTTGACAAGTATTCAAGGTTTCAGCATATTCTCAATAATGAGGATTAAGTACCTACTATCTGTGAAAGAAAAGTTTTATTCACTTACTAAAGGATATGTGAGCAATCATTAAGAGAGGTCAGATTAACTGAGGTACTTTTTAAAAAAGGGCATCCAGTACAACATCTGCTGGAAAATCAATGATAAATATGTCAGGTTTTTTCAGAAAAAGGGAAAGATTAAGCGTAAGGCAGTGTAATGGAATGACTTAATGCTCTGTTTTTAACGAATGGAGAGGAATTATAATTACATCATAAACTATCATTATGAAACTTTTTGACATTTTCATGTCAAGAAAGAGACTCTTCTTGAATCAAGAACAAATAGTGATTTCTGCTATCCATGGGTGATTCAGTCAAGTTCAAATAAATCCTTATTCTACATTGAGAGAAGATAAAAAGGCCTCTGGACTACTCTGGTAGACATACATTTCCTTGTATTTAACATTTTTACAAGAAGAGAGAAATCGAATTCAAAGTTCTAATCATAGTTGAACTGTGACAATGGAAATATTTTTTGTTTGATTATATGCCAATAGTGCATACACTTTTTGAGAAGCCTTTATAGTAAATATTTCATATCACTTTGCTCTCTTTGCCAGTAGCTAAACACCATTGCATTGCCTTTTCCTTTATAATTTCCACAAAATAATGCAAAACTGAGAAGCAGTGTTATCATAATTGTAGACCAACATAATTTCATGATAGAATAAAGCATTGTGTTCTGTCATAATTTGTATTTTAATTATTAATGAAAGCCTTTGCTTTAACTGTCAGAATTTTTTATTAATGTCTTATGATATTTGCATACTCTTTGCCTTTATATAGGGAGAGGGTATAGAGGGGAATATACACTTATTTCCAATGTATTTGTATATTTTTTACCTGGAAGATTTGGTTTTGAAAGCTTAAAACAATTGACATCACATTGATCAAAAGATGCTTTATATACATGAGGATGTGAGAATAACAAAAAAATAAATCTACAATAATACTGCACTTTACAGTTTGGTATTCCCTTGAAATAATGCAAAGCAACTTTGACTGAAAACAAATCTCTGCTGTTTGTAACAAAATAATATGCCTGTTTATTTATACTGCTGCATTTTCATTACATTATTTTAACAAAAATTATATTTCTTTTATTTGTGTTTGTGCTTGTGCATATTTATTCCTTTTTATGGCACAGTGTGCTGTCTGTTTGGCCCAATATGGATGATTCATAGTTCAATATTTTCATTCTGCCCTAAATGGTCAATTCATTACAAATTAATTCAATGTTTCTAAATTTTATAAACCAGTGCATGCTTTTTAAAAATAATACATTCTGCAGTAGGAATGAGAATGTTAATAACTCTAATAGGAAAAACATAATTGCATAATTTTGCAATAACTGAATTTAAGAATTAATCAAATATAAGTAGGTACATTTTTTAGTATAAAATTTAGATAAAATATGTGTATATTAGAAAGGAAAATTATTAAATAGTTACAGCTCAAATTACTGAAAAAACATGAGAACAAGCGTTTCTTTTAAGAACATTTCTGCAAATAAGAGTGGCTATAATTATTTTGCTGTCTGTTTATCTAAGACAATTAAGTTGTTAAATGCAAATTATTTTGAGCTATTGAATATGAACATTTTGCTGCTTCTCCATACCAAGTGTTATCGTATTCCTTTTGTGCATTTCAGCGATGATTTTTCTAACTGCCCTCTTTCCATTACGATTTTGAAGTAAGAAATTGAAGTCACTGGCTTGTCAGAGAAGCAGTAGTTTACGAAAAGGCCATTGCTCGGTAAAACCTGCTACAATTAGCTTTCAATTGATCTGAAAGAGTTACAGTATACACTTAAAAAACCAGCATGAAGTGCGATGCTCAAAAGCCTTACAAGCCTTTCGCAGAAAACAAAACTGAAGGGACTCAGGAAAATGTAAGCGCATAAAACATTTCTTTCCATTGTGCAGTCAAAGGGCTGAGGTTTTGCAGTAAAAGTCTGGCATCTGGTGGTCCCAGGAAGCAATGGCATCCCACTCCAAAAGGAAACGAGGCAGTCACAGCCTGAATTAGCTCATCAGCTTGTAATAAACTAATTACTTCCAGCGTATGCATGTGTGAGGACTCCTGCTTCTGAAGGACCCCTCGATATTCAGTGGCACTGGTTGGGTTTTGTTTTCACCTCAGAGTGTCTGTATTTCCTCCCAAAGAGGGAAATACTTGCACGTATCCAGAATCGGGATGAGTTTTGAAGTGTGACATAATGCTCCATGCAACCCTCAGCAGAAGACAGGGGAAGAGACTTACTGCCATTTCCCATCAATAATGCTTGGAAGACTGGAAAATAATTTTAGAACAAGACCCAAGGGTGCCATTCCAAGAAAGGGGATTTTCTTCTATTCTCTGGTGAACCTTAACAGTATGTCACCTCACAATCAAATTTATTAAAAACCATTCCTTCCTATGTTCCTCAAAGAGGACTGACTCAAGAGGTTGTGGAGGTTTGTGTGGGTAAGGGGAACAGAATAGATCTTCAGAAATACTGGGTGTATTCCCTCTCTTTTCACACAGCCACATAACATAATCCCTGTGAACAAGTGACAAAGAATTAAGATTTTCACTTTTTTGACCAAAAGACATTTCCCAACTCAACTTATTTTAAAGAATAAAGAATTATCTTCTAAGTTTTCAAGCTGTCTTTGAATTAAATAGTACTTTGTCTTTCCCTCCCTCACACACCACATACACATTTTTAAACAATGGCAAAAAACTCTATAACTCTTTTAGTCTCCTTTTTCCAGATGGCCTTCCCATTTTCATCACCTTGCTAGCTCTTCTCTGAGCTTGTTTACTTTTTAATCATGTCTTTTGGACAAGGATGGCCAAAATTGCACAGTGATTCACGTAAGAACTTTCCTGAGCTAACACTAACAGCCTGGTTCTCCGTCTTTGTGGAAAACACCTCTCTGGATGTAGTCTTTCATTTTCCACGGCTACAGCATGGACAAGTTTACAGCACTGCATGACCATATTGCATCCATAGGTCACCTGTTCATCTCAGAATATTCCCAGAGAAGCTTCATTAATAATCTTCCTCCAGCCTCCTTTTCAATATTAGCTAATGTCTTCACTCTTCACCTGTCTTATAATTTCCCCTACTAATGCCAGTCTTTCTTAATTTGTTATTGTTTCCCATCTGTCAGACTTCTGAATGCTTTACTGAAGTTCAGAGGGGTTATATCTCCGATACTGTCTTTGTCTTGAAATCAAACACAGATTTCATCTCTGCATCTGCCTGCCTCTATTTCTTTAAGAATTATTCTTTCCTTAAAAATTGGGTATAACGACTTAAACAAAAAGAAGCGGATCTAAAATAGCCTCCAAATTTATTGCTCCCTTCTTAAAGAGAGGTAAATTAGCCATTTCTTTACTACCTGGTGTCATAGAGAAAACAGATGTAGTCCAATATTTGATACCATGCTTTTTATCCCAGATGCCAAATCTTGCAGTCAAGCCCTCTGACTTGAGCCCATTCAGGACTTTGGGGTTGTACTTTTCAGTATATTTTAAGCCTTTTCAAGGTGTAACTGAGCTTGACTTTTGACAAGCAAAAAGCTTATATTACGCTTTTGGACTCAAAGCCAGGGGTTATTTTGCTGATCTCTTTTCATATCTTATACTTTGCATGTTTTGTCTAGTGCCTTTTCAAGGTTACTATTTATCCGATTGGAAAGTTTCTCCCCTTGAGCTGCAAAAAAAGTTCTAGGTAACACTAGAAACCCTGACATAATGACATACCAGATCTCTTCCATATTTGAGTCCTTCAGCTTCCCTGCAGACTTGCTTATTTTTTCTTTTCTTTTTCCTTTCTTTTCTAAATAAAATGGAAGGACATTTAAGGATGTCTCAACCCAGGTATTTATTAAACATACTTTTATAATACAATCCTGTTTTTAAAAGGAGTAACCTAAAAGAAATAAAAACACTACAGATAGTTATGAATTTGCATGCTGCTTTCTCCCTATACTTCTTACAGTGTCCATGCAGCTTCTCAGGGAAGGACCATAATCATTTATGTATGTCAAGTACATAGAACCACTTTGAGTACAATAAAAATGAGTAACATTGAAGTGCTGCTCTTTCACCAAGCATAAAGAATAGGCTGACCTATGCAACACTTCAAGGGTCTTACAGATTTGTGCCATGCTTGTACAATAAAGGAGAGAAACTGAATATGGCTTATTGCTGTTTTTAAAAGAGAATTTCCAGAAGGTGCTTCAAATGGTCACATGCAGCCTGTACAGGAGCAGGCAAATGATTATATCCCTTTCAGAAAAAGGGCAGTTTGGGCTTTTTCATTGCACAGCAACATGGAATAATATTGAGCTGATGAAACTGTCTGATACACCAAGAACAAAGAAAAACTCTGCTGGTAACAACTTCTACTTCCAAGTGGCTCTTAGAGTGACATTTTTGATGATACAAGCCAGGCAGAGGTGCCTACCTCATGTTAATGATGATAATACCACACCAGAATTTTTCATAAACTTGAAGGAAGATTCTCTGTTATTCTCCTTTTCACAGACAAAGAAATAGACATAAAAATGACTGTGATTTCCTCAAAGTAATTCAGGACAAGTGACAGAACTGGGATTAGGCTTCAGTGATCCTGCTTCCTAGACAGAGCAACTCCCAACCCTCCTGCCAATGGAACATTTCCATGTTCCATGTCTAGCCCTGCTCCTTTCCTTTCTCCCCTCCCAACCATCTTCTGCCTTGGTTGTCAGATAGTCCTCTTCCCAAAATTATAAAGCCCCCTCCTTGTCCCTCTCACTCCTTTCCCTTTCCCAGATTTGTTTTCATGCCCAGAACACCACAGAGGACGCATTACTTCTCATGAGCAAGAGATTTGAGTGCTGTTCCAGTTCTTTTTCAGCCCTGTAGCACTTTCCCTACAGACACATGAAGGACTAGGAAATAACAGAGATCACAGGAGAAATTCAGAAGATATATATGTGAAAAGGATTCATTATTCACAATAGTTGATGAGTGCTGTAGCTGTGTCAGTGCAGGACTAGTCTCCCCTCGTAAGCACAGGAAAGGCCACTGCTCCATGCACAGAACATCCAGCCACCTGGAGAGCCCACACTGTATTATGTACTATCCCCTTTTCCCATTAGGCTTTGAAGTCACATCGAGAAACTCAGGAGGTCCTATTATAGAGAAGTACCTCACTGTAGCCAACAGTATAAAAGTAGAGAACAGAACAAGGGTCTCTGCCATACATTTACCTTTCAGTTCTACCTCTAAGCATTTCCTGCAGAATAAAGAGAAAAAAATCTTCAAAATTATGCTAGTATATAAAAATACTTCTATTGCATATGAAATTTGGGGGATAATTTTCAACACTCCTTTTTGCTGAATTGTGCCTGCTGTAGAGACCAGCATGAATTCTCAAGGCATTGTGCGAGCAACAAAGGCTGGGGTCAAGTCTCATCTCTCACTGTATTTGCAAAGCATGCCTGCCATTGTCAGTCTTGTCAACTCTCATGGTCTCTTTGCTTTTTACCCTGTGCTTACCCCATCTCTTCTTTCATTAAAAAACACGAAAGTTTCTGTCCTTGTGGATTTGCAAAGGGAAAATAGAATCCCCAAGGGCTTAGAAACCAGGCAGCAAATTAATACTGCCAACACTGATTATTCTTTGAGATTCTATTATTTTAAAGGCAGTCTCCTGACTTTCAGGGCCTGATTCGTGGCTTCTGAACTGTAAAGTTCAGCCATCCTTGCACTTGGCAAGCATCTGGAAGTGAAATGTGTGCAACCAAGCCATATATATAATTCTGTAAAATGAGAGCTGTTTATCTCAGTAGCTGAAATATTCATTATTGAAAATAAGCATTTGAACATTCAGAGGATGAATCATGTGGGCTGAGAATAACAATGATCTGGGAAATAGCAAAAAACCTGCATGTCTCTACAGTGTCCTAAACAGATACAGCTGAGAGGGTCTGACCTTGCACAGGGGAGGTGGGATGAAAACCTTGCTTGACACATAGGTAACCATCCTTACTTCTGGTTTGATCCTTTCATTTCAGCTTGGCTGCTCTTGCTGGTGGCTGGGACCACTCAGAATGCCAGAAAGGAATTAATGCTGAGTTTGCTAAGAGGAGGAGGATGATAATGAAAGGGATCAAACTGGAAAACATCAACCATTTCAATTTCATTTTCCCAGAATATTTTCTAATTTGGTAGACAATGTGGGTTGTGTGTTAAAATGAAATGCTTCCTGCATTTTGAAAAAACACCTGCCATTTGGCCAAACTTTAGGTCTGAGAAGTCACACTGCTTTAATGTTACCACTAAATCTCCTCAGATTCTTCCTTTGTTTCACTTTATTTGCACAGAGATATGTTGCAGGTTGCAGACAGCATCCTCAAAGGTCAGTGCTGCCAACTGCCTTTGGCCCAGACCTAGATAAATGAAAATGGACAGTCCTGAAAATGGAAATACCAGGCACTAAAACTGAGAATTTTTCTGTTCTGTCACTCTGGTGACTTTGCTTCCTGGCACCAGTTCATCAGATTAAAAGGACCCTTCAATCTGAAATGTCGAATGAACAAAAAAGCAGCACATGGGTATGGAAAAAATATACAGACAGGGACAAAGATGAAGCACAAGTTCTCTAGTTTAGGTTAGTTTTGCTTTTTATAAGGATAGAAGGTAAAGTAGGGACAACTGGCATAAACCATGATGGAAAAGCAGATGTTGAGAGGGAAGGCTAGGGTAAAGACTAGTATGTAGTAGCTGTTTGCCTCTGGCAGTGGCATTGGGTTTGTTCAAGCTGGCATGTTAAATGGAGTCTGTTCTCTTTAAAATGCCAGCCTCCGAGGCAAGCCAAGCTGAGCTTTTTTGCCAGCTTCAGCAATAACATTTTGATGTGCAATTTCCACATTGATATGATTAATTGTTAAATCAAATAAGAAGCCATGTGATGGAAAAGTCATTTAACTGATTTGCCAAAATGAATAAAGTATGGTCTAATCTTGTTTACAATCAAACTGGGAAGGCATGTACTAATAAATCCAGAGGTCTCAAAAAAGTCGGAAAAAATAGTTTCTTTCAGTGCTGCCTTAGAAAACTGTTTCTGTCTCTGGTTCTACATCAACAATTCTAATAGGACTGAGCAAGGTCCATAAAACCAGTTTCTTAACCATGGATGCTGGATGCGAGCAGAATCACTGACTGATCACAGCTGCAGCTGCAATCCACAGGGATGAGCTTCAGAGGTGCAATATGTTACACCAAACAAACCAGGGCCTTAGTATCAGAAACTTCTAAATTAAGTCCCTGTGTGCCTCATTTCCTGCTCCTAAATGAGGATATAACAACTTCATTACACGGCAAACACGAAGATAAACTAATCCAGGTTTGAAAAGTCAAACTGAAGTTGTGTGTGCTCACAGTATGGGGCCATACTCTGAAAACTGAGAACAAAAGGAAAATTAAACAGCTACTTCTTAAGCAAGCATTGTGCTGCCCATGCATTGAAGAAGACAAAATTCTTATAGAAAATACGGTTCATGATTGTGTGATTTGAGCTGTTACCAAACATGAACAGACAAGGGAACTGCCTTACCCAGGCTGAGAGTTCTGCAACACAGACCCCCCTAAAAGTTCTTTTCATAGGTATGTTTTGGATAGAGTGTCTTAGCATCCTGAAGACAAATGGGAAAAAAGAATAAATAAAGGATTTATACTTTTTTTCAAGAAATAACAACACATAGCACAAAAATCACAAACTTTGGCCTTCAACACTGACCTTTGACTTTTGCCCAGTGGCATCCAGCACCAAGGAGTGGGTCTGCCTGTGTAATTTTGCATGTTGATGCCATTAGGAGCCCTTCTGTGGAAAATCTGGGACTTAGGACATGTCAGACCAGCAAGGGAGATTAAAAAAATAAAATGGCAAAAGGAAGTAATCATTAAAGTTAATAAAAAGAAAATCTAGTTGATGTTGAACTAAGAGAATCAATAACAGTGTGATGGGATCTCGTCTGTGCCACCTCTTTCAGAAAATATAGAGTCCCCTTGGATCATGTGTCTCCTATCCACATACTAATGAAAGGCAGTCTGACATAAGTTATTAGATGTGATTAGATCACATCCTAAGATGATATAGCACCAGTAAATGTTTTCTAGCCCGGCATTAAAAGCTGAATGTTTTTGGTAATGAGCCCATCCTTTTTAATTCTGCCACTTAAAAAATGTTTTTAAATGTTTTATCAAACCCATATACAGTATTAACAAGTGCTGAGGCAGAAAGGGAACCTATTGATCACAGGTGATACATCTAGAAGCAATGCACTGTTTGCTGTGAGTTGTCTCTCCACTGAATAATGATCCAGTCATTTACATGAAAGTCCTGAAAATAAAAGTCTAACACTGTGATACTCATTCTTTCTGCAGGAATTCCATTGCTGAGATGGAGTTTTGTAATGCACTTCACACAAATTTTATTGAAACTACTGTAGTGCTTTATGTGAAGGATATGGAAGCACATAAAGTATTGTGCTGTAAATTTTGTAATGAAGGGCCACAAACGGCTTGTTAAAGAACCCTGTGTGGATGACAAGTTTAACAGAAAGTATTGCTAGACTAATGTAATTTTTAAGCATTTTTGGTCAAACAAAATCTTGTCAAGAAAAGTGTCCTCAGATAAATGACTTCATTTGTCATGCTAAGAATAGTATCTTGCCTGAACACATGATTTGGCTTCTCTCAGAAGTTTTATCATCTAGCTGTAAACTGATCAGTTCAGCAACCCGAATTTCCACAAAGTATCACTCAAAAAATGGTGAGCTTGGTCTCAGCAAAGAGTTTGCAATTAATAATTTACCCAAAATGGCTAAACTCTTTTTCTGCAACTTTTGAGCAGCTGCTCAAATTTATTCCCTATTTAGACTTACTATGTAGATTAACTGGAAAACCACCAGATAAGGAAGATTTGTCATTAGTTCATAGAAAACTTTAGATGGGTTAAATCCCATCGGAGAAGCTTCATGGTTTTGATGCTGAGCCTTGATTGGTATCAAATTTTCATTTTGAAAAATACTATTAGACACATGACTACAAATGCGGCTTTGAAATGTTCTTTCATCCAAACAGTCAATAACCTTTTTTATTTAAAAATTTTCAAGGGAAAAAAAAGGCACTTAAAAAAGGATCAGACTTAATGTAATTTGTCATCATCTAAATCTGTGGAAGTTGAAGACACATGTTAAACTCTGGACCAAAAAATTAATTTCTAGAATTCAAGTGAAAATTTTTGCAAGATTTTCTGCAGCTTCACTAAGCATCCCCTGTACATTGCTATTAAGTTCAACAACTCTGGAAGTTTCCAAAAGCTTGTGCTACTGAGAGTGATGCACAGAGCAAAGCCAGCAAGATTTAAGATGATGTTGTGCATTCCCTAAGAACTATTGAATTTAGCGCTCATGACTGATGTTTGAATAATTTCCCAAACAATCAGAGTCTCCTTCAATAAAAGAACTATATCAGAAGCAGTATCAATGCTATTCTTTGTCTGCTCAGAAGTGTCAGGAGCCACCACGCCTCAAGACTCTATATTTTCTCCTGTGGCTGCCAGTTCATGAGGATAGTTTTTGTCTCTTCCTTTGATTAACTGAACCACAGCTATTGACTCAATTCACAGAGACCATCAAAAAGCTTCACAACAGAATGCACTGGTCAGTGCTGAACTTTCTGTGGCTAAAATAGTGCTAGTATCACCCCCCAGAATAGTTTAAAGGGTCTGATATTAACCCTTGATACCAGTCCTTTGCTCTAGCTCTAGTCAGCTGCACCAAATAAACTTTAAAAAGGGTAATTTTAAAAATATTTACCATGATTGTTTGCATTGAAGAAACAATTTGTGGAAGAAAAGAAGCACAAGTGTATACAAAGGAGTCTCTCAGTGTAGTATTGCACACTGTCTTGTCCTGAGAACATGTGTGTGTGAGCACACAGAGGCAAAATTACCCATACTGTTCAACAGTAAAAAACATTTGTAGAGTGATCATGTACAGCTCCTCCACTCCAGTTTGACAATGAAAACAGCTCAGAGCTGACGGGATTCGCCATCAGTCACCCCATCATGGTCTCTGCATGGGAAGAAGATTTAAGAGATCTGATCTGTCCTGTCACTCTGGGGCAATGGATAAACATGCTGGGATTTTTTTAAAGCCTTCCTTTGTTCCACCTGGCATCAATCAACAAAAGTGACAAACCCCCTGACAGAACAGACATCTGCCAGTGCATGAGTGGTTTAGCTTTTTTCATTGGTGAACTTTCATACTGTGGCAGAAAAAAAGGGACAAGCGTGAAACCAAAGCCCCGGACCTTACAGCAGTGTGAGAGAACCAAAGACCTTGGAAATTCACACCCTGAAACTGTTGTGAAGCAGACCTGAACTGGAACAGAGAGATAAAGTAATATAAGATTATTCTTTGATAGGAAAACAACAGTGTTCAAGCAGCAAGAACAAAACACTCTGGCACGCAATGTAAGTGCAAAATTTCTGCTGGTGTTATCAGGAGGCAAAGTCAGAGATTGCAGGGAAACCACAAGCAAGATCACTGTAATTGTCCTTGGGGATCTCCAGTGAGTCTCTGAAGGCTCTGCACCTTCGAGGTCATATCTCTATCTGAATGCAGAGGTGCCTTATTTTGTCTTTTACATCAGTGAATATGATTAAACTCCTGCTGTTGTGCTAAATTTCAAAGATTGTAAAAAGTCAGGGGAATTAAAAAGGTCACTGCAGTATTTCATTTCAATAGCAAATCTGTGGAATAATGTTGTACAAGTACATTGGAAACTGCTTTGAAAAGAGAACTTGTTGGTGACTTAGTTCTAGTGAAAAATAACAGGCATTTGGAAAATGGAATTCTGCTTCCTAAAACTGTAATTAGAAATGGGCAGACAATTAGAAATGGGCGGATAATTAGAAATGGACAGAATAGATGCCTTTCAAACATAAAAGTGCAGAAAAGATGCACAATTCCCAAATATTTGTGTAACATACTCATTTTGCATCCATACATTTACAAATGGCAAATTCTGCTTCCATATGGTATATGTTGATGGTAAATCCTTTGTCTAGAAAGATATATTCCATGTGAGACACAGAAGACAAGACTTCTATATAAAACGTCAAAGAGCAGGTAAATCTTTCAAGCCCATTTGTAAAAAAATCTAGCATATTTCTGAACTTTAAACAAAGCTCTTCTTATTCCTTGTGTATACATATATTTTTGAATAATCTCATATTTACCTTCTTTCAGTTTAGTCAGACACATTTCTCCTTATGAAACCATGGATCAAGATAATTTCTGCTGGTTTACAACTTTGCTGATGCCAGTAGACATGTAGCTCTGCAAATAACAAAACTTTCCTTCAGGAACAGAAAAAAATACAATTCCAACAGTGAACATGGAAACTGTGGACTTGTCTGAGGTCTGCAGGACAGAAGTTCTAACTGAAGACGGTACACAAGCATGAAAAATTCCAGGCAAATTTAATGTCCATGGAAACTTAGCATCTTGAAGTTAAGTACCCGACTAAATTGGAACCAAAAAGACAAGTCTCTTGAATAAGTTTAAAGCAATACTTTTTACATGTCTGAAGACTATTGAATTTGATGAAGTTGCAAAATTTGGCAATACCAGAACTAAAGTTTACCTGAGCAACCCAAAGATACTCTTCCAGGAAAAATCCTGCTGGGCTTTTTATCCAGGGTTGTTCAGAATGGCTGCACCACCAGGGGAATTTTGCTGTTAATTTTCAAGATCTACACTGTGTCTTAAAAGGTTTTAGGGTTGAGGGGGTTCTTTGTTTGCTTGTTTTGTTTTGAAAGGCTTACAGATCTGCTCACTTGAATGACAGAATTATACCCCTTACATGAAGGCCATCATCTTGCAAGATATCAATCACTGATGCCAAAGTCTTTGAATGTTAAATTCTGAAGATATCTCCAGAATTTTCAGCCGGGATAAAATGTTTTTCACTAGCAGGAGTCTCTGCTAAAAGTTACCAAGTGCATAAGTGAAAACAGAATGTTTATTAAAAAAATATTCAGCAATCTCAAGAACAGAAGGTGCCTATGTGGAAGATACAGCAAATTGAAAAGCTGTTTAGTGTTTTTGAAAGTTAGTATTTGTCTGATGTCTAAATTCATAAAATAATTTATATTTTTTTACAGGTCAGAAAATTATTTCAGGCTGTTCCAGCAACCTGGACAATAAAGAAATCTAAGAGGAATGCTTAGCAGGCTATTTTGTTGAATAGGCATCAAGCACAGAAAAAATGCAACCCTGTTATCATTTCTGCACATCACCTATACACTTTGATGACAATGGACACAGAACTGATGTTATCAGACCTTGAGGAATAAATTAATGCTGTGGAATACACCCTGGTACAAAACCAAAGGGAAAGTAAATTAATCTTCTAACACTGAGAGGTGAAGCAGAATCCTTAAAATAAGAAGAGATCTCATTCCTTACCTTTTTTTTTTTTTTAATTTCCCAAAGCAAACCTTAATGTGTCTTCAGGCTACAACATCTCTGTCACTTTCTCCACTGTGCTGACCCCGAGCTAGCACTGGTGTATGAGGGGATATATGCAACATAAAGAATTTGCTTTCACTAGCAAGGAAATTAGCCCTCTGTCATTTGAAAACTAAATTTTCCTTTTGCTCTTTACCTTTCACATCACAGATCCCCAAGAGCTACTTTCTGTGGTATCATTGTCTAACAGGTTTAGATAACTATTTTTGTGGCACTTTCCAGCGTGGGGGAGAAGGTGTCCTTGAGAGCACTGGTGTGTTTTGGCTGGGCAGTATACACAGATGCATCCCGACAGGTGTAATTGTGCTCTGCCCGTGCTCCCTGGTGGCTGGAGGCCAGCCAGCTCTCATCAGGGCGCTGTGCAGTCGTCGCACTGTCACGCAGAGCCCCAGCAGCCCCGTCAGCCTGAGCATACCCACACGTCTTGGAGCGGGTTATCTGAAAGCCTCAAAGTGTATCACAGAGATGCACACACTCTGTTTTACCAAACCCAAAGCCCAGCAAGGTGCAGGGGGTGTTTTCTGCCGTGCTGAGTCAAGACAGACCACGCAAACTACCCACCCTCTCAGCCGGCTCCCTGCAAGGATAGGTTGGTGGCACTGGTTGTCCCAGCACTGATCCCCATCTGGTTCTGTAAACTGTGGTACACCCATGTTTTCTGCTGTCTCTCGAGGCATCACACCCTTTGACAGGATGAACACAAGTGCTTACCTGGTAGTGTTGGCAATGTTGAGAGGCAGCACTCCTCATCATCATTGCCCTTTTGCAGTCACTTACCTATGCAGCGATCTCGAGTTAAAGCAAAATGCAACCAGAGGGCGTTGTGGCACAGGCAGGCAGCTTTCATCTGTCCCTTGCTGAATTCTGTCATAATAAAGCTATACGTGGAAGTGTACTTTAGCTGCTTTTATGAAAACTGGCTGAGAGAGGTGGAGTTGTTCAGCCCGGAGAAGGGAAGGCTCCAGGGAGAACTTCTAGCACCTTCCAGCACATAAAAGGGGCCTACAGAAAGCTGGAGAAGGACTTTTTGCAAGGGCATGTAGTGATAGGACAAGGGGGAATGAATGGCTTCAAACTCAAAGAAGGTAGGTTTAGATTGGATATTAGTAAGAAATTCTTGACTGTGGGGGTGGTGAGATACTGGAACAGGTTGCCCAGAGACATTGTGTATGCCCTTCCCTTGGAAGTGTTCAAGGCTGGATGGGGTTCTGAGCAACGTGGTCTGGTGGAAGGTGTCCCTGCCCATGGCAGAGGAGTTTGAATGAGGTGATCTCCAAAGTCCCTTCCAACCCAAACTATTCTATGATTCACTAAGATAACTAATGGATTTAATCAGCAAGCTTCCCCACCTTGTTAGCCATTTACCTCTTGGAGCCTCTTAGCAGAGTAAGTCTCTTGGACAACAACATTAATATACTGGATTTTGAGCTACTCTATTAGGTTGTTTTCTAATCAAGACAGCCATTTACTAGTAATTTTTTTACAAAATTTTCATACCATAATGAGGCTCCTTGATAAGTTCATGGAAGGAGCTTCACTAAGCCTTTTGAAACACTAAATAAACCTCGTAAGATCCAACATCAAACCCCTATAATTATGATAAAAAGCATGTTAAGTTCAGGTTTGTGAAAGCTATTGAGAAAATCAAGGAGAAAAAAAATCAATGCTAAAATCTTGCTTTTATGCATTTTACTGGTAATTGGGTCATTAGAAGTAGTAGTAGAAGAATTAAGAATTGCACTTGATTATTCTGCACAGACAGCAATATCCAAGATTGGAAATAACACCTTCACCTTGAACTTAGTGAAGACTTTTGGAAGACCAAAATATTTTGTTGGAGGACTGCAAAGTTTAAAACAGGTCAGAAGGTAAATTTTCAAATGATCAAGAAAATTCTATTTTAAAATTAAGTTTATTATATGAAATGTTACCCTTCTAAATTCAAAATGACTTTCTGCAAATATTCTTCAAATTTGGCCTAAAATTTATAAGTTTTTCAGAATATTTTTACCATCACCTCTAAAGAAAATTTGTGGAAAGGCTAGGAAAGGAAATAAACAAAGGCAAAGCAAATTATACCAAATGTTCAAGTCTGTTGTTTGGAAATTTTCCACCTCTAAAAATGATCAATTAATGAGGACTTCGCTATCTCAGATTTCACTATCAATATCACAAAGTGTCTTGAGAAAAGATAATGCTCTCAATTTATTGAATATATATTGCAGAGGGCATGGAAGGAATGATTTCTGGATGACACTTCTTTTGCCCAGGATTTTTTTCTCAAGCCATTTTTTTCCAAATCTTGCTAGAAAAGGTCATTTAAATCTCTGCCGCAGAACACTTTTAAGTAGTCTGAGAATAATTAAGACCTTTCTATTGCTGTGATTAGTTCAGTGCAATTCCTCACTGAACAGTTGTACTGTCAACTTTGATAGCTATCCTTAAATAAAGAAATTCACCATTGGCCAGAAAGGCCACCAAGTCTGTACTTCTCCCTCTGCAGCAGCTGCAAAGCCTGCAGTAGGCTACTCAACGTGAATTTTAACAGCAGTAAACTGAGACCTCGAGCACATTAGTTTTCCAATAATCCCTGCACAGCACATGTGCATATCTCGGTTTCCCAATGGGCCACTAATCTGAGGAGCAGATAAGCATCTTGCCCAAGGCCAAGAAGCAAGCCAGAGGCAGAAATGGTGGAAGCACCCAAAGAATTTTGTTTCACAGACCCATGCTTTAACACTCAGGCCACCTTCCACCTTCTTACTTCAACAGTGGTGAAAGAACTGCTCAGATCTAATTTGAGATAGGGTAAGACTATAAGAGCATGACCACATTAATAACTTCTGGGGTTTTTTGTCATACTACATTTTCAGGGCTTGCTACTCCTCCAATGGTTTACATTTTAAAAAGGTAACTTTTAAATTGGTTAAAACGTTGTGGTTTTCTGGGTGTTAGAAAAGAACATTTCCTTGTTAAAAAGACTGCATACATTTTAACATAGCTGTATGAAAATGGAAAAATCTTGTTCCCACACTGATTGACTGAGCATCTTGTTAATCATTGCAGTCTGTATCATTAATTCATTATTCAGCTGTAATAATGTGATATGTTTTCCCTATCACAGCTTAAAATATATAGTGAATGAATAATTTGTGAGGACAAAGTACTTTCAGTTTATATATTTTATCATGGTAAAGAAAGCTCTAAAGCAACATTATTTGACATGTAAGATGTAGCAAAAACTTGAGATACAACAGCCATCAATATAAATGTTTATGGACATACCTGAAGTCTTATATAAAGTTCATCCTGTTAAAGGACATGTTTTATGTTGTACAATTCCTCTTAGAATATCAATCTAATAAGCACCAAATGAGGCTGAAGACAATGCTGTTATAAAAAATGGAGAAAAATGATTAAAATGTGATAATTATACTGACAGTTTATATGCTCAATCTAATCAACCAAGCTTCCAATTTGTCATAATGTACACTCACTCATACATTATTGCTTAATTATAGCAACACTTCTATTTCGAAAGGCTGTCAATCATGCAAATGCCTATCATTTTTCTCTATTTGCATTTAAGGGTTATATTTTTAGTTCAGATCCAAAGCCCTCTGTGAACCTGAATTAACCCCAGCTCTTTCTTTTGTTCACAATGCTCATCCCTGTTTATTCCCTGTTTGCTGTCTGTGGTAGTTCATGCTGTGTGATTTGCTGCGTTACAGCTCATCTGCAGGTGAAGGGATTTTTGAATCTCATCTCTGTTCCTGAACTGTGGTCTCAGTGATGTAGGACTTCTTAGGAGCTGCAGACCTCAGCTTGAACTATTCGGGTTTGATGTGAATAATATTATCAGACAATCTTTTCTTCTGTTCTGGATTTGTCTTATTAGTCCTGCAGGAATGGGGATAGAGCAGAGAACCTTGCCTTGCTTCCAGAATCAGTCAGACTAGCTGTAGTCAGTAAGATTGGAAAAAGTGTGAAAAGACATCCCTAATAAACACACTTCAACATTCACATTCTCATACACATTACACTCTGAATTGCTTTCTTTTTCTTTTGACTTAAATGTTTTAATAATTTATCTTTGAGAACCTCTGGTCCCTTCTGTCCACTATCTTCTCCAACTTTGCTCTAGAACATAAATGGTAGAAAAACCTGACATTTTATAGCAGCATGGAGCAACATGGCAAGAAAAATGCTGAACAGGACCTATTAGTGTGGCAACAAAGAGAAAATCTAAGGAAGTCGGCAGGAGGTGTTAAAATACTTTGGGAGCACTAAGGCAGCGGGGGAAGCTCTGCAGTGCTACCAGCAGGCAGTGTGTCAGAAGTAAACAAGAGGAGATACTCCAACATGATATTGCTCCAACACTGATAATTAAACCCAGTATCTTCCATTTTACCATCCTCCTGAACTATGTGTCAGACAGTATATGCACCAAGATGTACAAGGGATAAGCACATAACAAGTTCTGCCATCTACAGTGATGCTCTTCTGAACACAAACAGTTTGTGGCAGCCTCTGCAGGCATTTTTAACCAGCCTGGGGGGCAGACCTTCAGGGTGAAGTTTGTGCAGGGAGAATAAAACTGCTTATATTAGTCAGTATTGAGACATCAACAATATACGGTTTCTGGTGGAATTTATTTTTGTTTCAATTCAAATGACGCTTTCCCCCCACCCCCCTCCTCACTTTGTTTCAAATTAAACAGTAGTATCTCAGTCTAAACTTCTGTCTGATCAGTACAGATCCTGTGAGAGACTGCAGGTGTCTAATGCACTAGCTGGAGGAGAACATCATGCTTTAGCAAGTGAGTTGACTGTGTAAAGCTGGGGTTGTCAAGCACTGGAATGG